>JAJMFQ010000016.1:0-189965 GCA_030574775.1 Yamadazyma atmosphaerica | reverse complement strand
TTTAGTTTATAGGTTCAAATATAAAGGTTTGTATGGTTTATAGGTAAAAAAAAAAAAAAAAAAAAAAAAAAAAAGGGAGAAAAAAAAAAAAAGAAAGAAGCTCTATTGGTTAAGAGTTATTGAGCTACAGTCAAGCTATAGGTTAACATTAGTTATAAAAGTTACGCCAGTAGCATTAGTAAAGCAGTAAGCAGTAATTAAGTAACTTAACGGCTTTTTGTACGGTTTACGGATAGTAGCTCGTAGTAGTTACAAATCTAGATCGTTACAAATAGACAACCCAAATTCAAAGCAGATGTAATTACAGCTGTGCAAAACACTAAAACTCTAACCCTAAAACCACCGAACATTCCATCGTCCACCGTCCTCCTCTCAATCAACAAATTCTGTTACAAGTGAAAATTCAACCCGGCTTACATAATATTTACAATTATTGCGGTTTGGGTAATGTTATCGCAGTGAGAATTTTTACCTCGTTTAAGTGTTTATTGTTGATAACTATAAGTTGTTACAAGTTGTTCAAGCAGTTGTGTTGTGTAGTTGTATTTGAATTTGTACTGAAAGTTGTACTGATAGTTGTGCTGACAGTTGTGCCGATAGTTAATAGCACTAGCAGTTTATTGTGTGACAATTGTACGAAAACTGGTGCTAATAAATATATACGGATCATCCTGATCAGACCATTGATCAATATCAACAACCACAACGCAAAATGGATGAAAAGTACCAGCAAGACTATCCGAATTCAAATTATTTGACCAACTTGAATAATTTGAATCGGACCAATCAACACATTGATTTGAATCGGTTGCCTACTTTAGGAGAGATCTTGTCCAACAGAACGAAGTCTCCGGTGGATTTATTCACCTTCTATAAGTTCATGAAGGAAATCGAAAACAAAGTAGAGTACTTGGATTTCTGGTTTGATTTGGTTAACCATTTGAATCTTTGTAAGTACTATGTTAAGGGATTAAGAAATTCATTATTGAAGCAACAGGGGCAGATTCAACGACAGCTGAACCAACCTTCAGAGGGAAATGAAAGAACAGGACAAAGAACATCTAACTTCCTGGAAAATCACAAGAGTTTGTCTTCTTCGGTTTTATTGGATATGATTATCAATGACGATATTCTTCAGGATAATGATTCGAATCGATTATCGCAGTTTTTAAGAGGAGATTTGAATGTGTCGGATCCCAAATTGGCGGATTTAATCAACCAGTATGAAGAAGACTATGAGAATCATTATCAAAGTGGCAGTACGAATCCACGACATTCGAATACTTCACAATTTGTGACGCTGCCGAATCCTGATCCTAATGTGGCATCTCCTCAACAACAGCATTATGACGAACAATTCAGACCTCCCAGTGGATTTTCTTCGGTTGGTGTAGGTTATGGAACCAATTCTTATGGATCCGGCTCTGGTGAAAAGAGAGTTTCTTCGAATTCCAGATTAATTGATGCTCCTAATGAAGAATATTATAATAGTGATCTCCAACCTCCCCCATCTCCAGCCAATGTGGGGTCTGCTGGTGCTCCTTATTATACCCCATTGAAGAGAAATTCTTCGTTGAACCCTTCTTTATTGGAAAAATTGGCACGAGATCCGAATAATTTCAGTAGATCTTCCGGATCTTTTGTTACCAGAAACAATTTGAAAGAATCAACTCAGAACTTATTATTAAAATACTTTGTAGATGATTCAGAGAAGAATTTGAACTTACCACCTAACTTGAATAATAATATCATTAGGTCTATTGAGATAGACGGTAGAGATGATCCAGATATTTTCAATCATGTTAAATCCTATGTGTTCAATAGAATTGAAAATGAACACTTACCGAACTTTTTGAATTTCATTGCTATTAAGAACTTGAATTCAAACTTCATAAGAATTATTCTTGGATTATTCTTCATTTTCATAGCATTCTGGATAGGCTATACATTGATCTTTTTGGATTATGCTAAATCTATTCGAGTGCCGGTGCTAGTACCGTTTTTGATAGGAGCATATTGCATAATATCAGCCATATATTTGATTGATCCGATTCTAGTATGGGTCAGAAGATCTCAATCGTTTCAAGAATCTAAGCGGTTTATTAAAATTGATGAACCGTTTATTTTTAAGTTGTTATTCAAGAGAAGTTTATGGGTGACATTTTTGATTTTAATAATGACTGCTATTTTGACAGTGATATTTTGCTTGGTACCGGGTCATAGATTGTAGCAATTGTAATATAGGGAGTATTAATAATATTAATAAACACGGTAAATGTAATGAAGAGATCAAGTATAATAAAGCGATAGTAAAAGTAAAAAAAGTGAAGGAAGTAAAAACAAAAAAAGTAAAAATAAAAAAATCAAACAGTAAAATAAAAATCAAGTAGAAAAGTAAAAAAAAAAAAAAAAGTGATAAAGTAATAATAAATGAATTTGTGATAGTATCAAGTTGAATATAGTATACTAACATAGTAGAACACCCCACTAAAGATACACTAGATTCCTTGATCCTACTTCATTTCGCCAATAAACTTTATTGTACTAAAAATATACATAATGGATTATTATTAACTACTGCTAATTTAGTTGTCGTTTAAGAAAGCTTCTCTCTTTTCATTGACTCTTTGTTGTCTTCTTTCACGAGCAGCCTTGTTTCTTAATCTTCTGGCTTCGGCTTCGTCTTTCAAGGATTTTTCTCTCAAAGCTTCGGCTTTAGCTTGGATGATATGTTCAACTAAAGCTCTTTTATGTTTGAAGGTGTTACCCTTAGCAGCCTTATATAAACCGTGATATAAATGCTTGTCGATTTTACCAGCGTCTCTGTATTTAGCCAATAACTTTCTTAACACTCTTAATCTTCTCATCCACACAACTTGAGATGGCATTCTAGCGTCTTTGGTACCCTTTCTTTTACCGTAACCCATGTGTCTACCTAAAGCCTTAGATTCTTTCAAAGCTCTAGCTCTGGATCTAGAGTGAACAATCTTTGGTTTTTTGACGATGGTTCCATTGTTGTATAATTTTCTAATGGCTTGTCTGGAGTTAGCGTTGGACAATTCACTGGTTTCGTTAGGATCTAACCAGATCTTTCTTTTACCAACACCAACAACACTAGCTGCTAATCTCTTTTGAGTTCTTAAGTTAGCCATCTTGATTTATATTCTAGTAAAGTATGAAAGAAAAAAAAAATCATTTGTATGAAAATTTTTTTTCTGTCGCAAGGAGAGGGTAGTGCGCGGACAGTGAGCGACATTTGCCGCCCCTCTTGATTCCAGCGGGGACCGGAACTGGTCCTGTTTTAGGGGGACGCGGGTCCTACTTTGGAGGTGGCGGGTCCGGAAACCAGGGGATGGTGGTAGCAGGGGTTACGACATTTGTATAGGATATAAAGATTAGTCATTTAGAGAGACTTAAGAGTAGACATATAATGGTTTATTTGAGTAATGAATTGGTGAAAAGAGGGATTGGGTAACTATAGAGTATTAAAGTAGCGTAGGAAGAGTCTAGATCTTAATTCAAGCAAATAGAAAACCATTCTTACTTCTTTTGACTCATTTATATCTTAACAGTCACCATCCTGAAAAGCCCTTTTTCTCCACATGTGTGCGACATTTATGTTTTGGTTCACACCCTTCCAAGCGATAATGGGCCGGACACGTACACAAATATCCACTAACCACATCTGCAAAAAGTTCACTATCCACTTTATGAACCGCGCACGATACCGCGATGAGATGAGTGAAAAATTATTAAATCATATCTTTAAATATAATCACAACTACTACACCATGGGTAAATCTATAAGATCCAAGTCCAAGTTAAAGGCTAAGTCCATCAAGAGAAACAATGAATTCAAAGTTTTAGACGACAAAAGAAAAGAAAGAATTGCCACCAGATTACAAGAAGAAATGTCTAAGCAAAAAGATGAGGATTCCAAAGATTCTATGGTTGAAGATAAGAAAATCAGTACTTCAGGATGGAGAGATTCCAGAAAACAACAGTACAAGAGAAAGTCACAAAAGAAGAAGAACAAAGCATTGAAGTTTTAATTCTATAATTTAATTCTGGTTTACTAGATATACGACTTATGAACTAGTATGACTAGATATGAACTAGTTATATGAGCTAGTGTTAATGAATTTATGTTAGTTTTAATGCCTTGTGCTAGTTTATTCTATTTTACTGAATTTATTCCAGGCTCAGTTCATTCTTCTTTTTTATTTCTACTCAGCATCTATATATTATCGGCATCCAAATATATATCGGTTTATTGTTTATTTCAAATACTCTTCATATCCAATAGTCTCCAACTTCTCTGCCTTGCCCAACACCTCGGTCTCCATGTTATTCATATATTGATTCATTTCATGGAACCATTTTTCATCATGAGCTCCCAAGATTCTCACTGCCAACAACGCAGCATTGGTACTGTTGTTGATGGCAACGGTAGCAACAGGAATCCCTCTAGGCATTTGCACAATTGAATGTAAAGAATCCACTCCATCTAAAGTAGAACCTTTCACCGGAACTCCTACCACTGGTAATGGAGTCATGGCTGCTACCATACCCGGCAAATGAGCAGCACCTCCAGCCCCAGCTATGATACATTTGATTCCTCTACTTTGTGCTTGCATTGCAAATTCTTGCATTCTGATAGGCGTTCTATGAGCACTGACAATAGTGACTTCGAAAGGTACTCCGAATTTCTTTAAAATATTGGCCCCTACTGACATAACCGGCAAATCAGAATCAGATCCCATAATGATAGAAACCAAAGGAGAAGGGTTGACACCACTTTCATCAATTTTCTTCTTGGTGCCCTCAATATAATCCAATTTCAACTGACAATTCTTTAATGAACTATCAACAATGTTTATATGGCCCATTTTCCTCTTTGGTCTTGAGGACTTTCCGTATAAGTACACGGTGGTGTTAGGTAATTCTATGGCTCTTTTACAAGCCTCTAATTCCTTATCAGTTTCATCATCTCCTAACACATTCAACATTACAGCATGGACGGAACTATTAGTCAAGCTGGTGAAGTGTTTAGGCAAAGGTAAATTAGTAATAGCCCTAATATGAGCTTCAAATTGTGATGTGATACAAGCATCAATAGTATAGTGACCAGAATTGTGAGGTCTTGGTGCAATCTCATTGATCAAGATTTCATTATTATTCAATAAGAACATCTCCACACCAAAGATCCCACACCCAGGAAAGGTCTTAATAGCGTTTTTAGCCAAAATATCCGCCTTAGCTCTTAAAGTAGGATTAATAGGAGCGGGACAATAAACAGTATGACAAATGTTATCTTTATGGACTGTTTCTACAATAGGGTAAGTGAACACTTCTCCTTCAATAGACCTTACAACCATAACAGCCAATTCTTTGGTGAATGGACACCATCTCTCAGCATATAAGGGTCTGTCTTTCAAGAACTCCAAAGCTTGTTCAATCATATTCTCATTTTTAATCACAAAGTTTCCTCTACCATCATAGGCCATGGTTCTGGACTTCAACATCAAAGGATAATTGAAAGTTTCAGCTATTGATACCACAGCTTCCTTGGTGTTCTCTTTCAAGGCAATCGACTCAGTGACTTTGACGTCATGGGCAATCAAATGCTCTTTCTGCAAATATTTATCTTGAATTAATTTAATAGTTTCTGGTAAAGGATAAATTTTGATTCCGGTCTTCTGCTGGACGATTTCCAAAGCTTTAACATCCACATGTTCGATTTCCACAGTTAAAACGTCACATTTGCTGGCAAGTTTGCTGATGGAATCCAAGTCTTTGAAGGATCCATCAATGTGATCTCCATGGAAATTAATCTGTTTTGCGGGCGACAACCCTTGGTCCAAAACAATGGTTTTAATGTTCAACCTGTTTGCAGATTCCACCAACATCCGGCCTAATTGGCCCCCACCTAAGATACCTACGACTTGTTTATCCATTTGATAGAGTTAGTAAAGCAATGAAGAATGAAGAATGAAGTTGTGCGATGAGAAGAGTCAGACTCGTGCGAATGGGGAGCGGTCCGCACTTGACGTAGCACCGCACTACGTCTAGCACCGCACCGCCCTACACTGGCACTACACCATCACTACACCATCACTACCCCAAATCATCTACTCTTATCTAATTGTCTATTATCTACTTACAAGAGTGTCTCTGAACTGAATAAAAAATAATAACACAAGGAAAAACTGAAATAATTCCATCGTCATGGTGGAACGTCATGGTGGAAACACCACGGAGTCATGGATTGTTGGAATTCATATAATTGGCATTATTAGCATCGTTATATAGAAACGGATACTCGTACTCGGGCTGGTATTGTGGGGCCATATAACCCATGGAGTTCATACCCATTTGCTGGGGAAGTCCCTGGCCAGGAACAGGCATCTGCTGGGGAATCTGTGCTTGTGGTAAATGCTGTGGATATTGTGTCATATGTTGTGGATGTTGAGGCAAATGCTGTGGATATTGCCCTGGAGTCATACTAGGACTCATAGCAACGTGGTTTATGTGTGGTTGTCCCTGGACAAATGTTTCTTCGTTGCCAGATGCGTTGGTGATGTTGATATGTAAGCCAGGTTCCTGTTTCACCGGATATGGCAAACTCTCTTCGTTTGTAGGGGCAGAAGAACCAGTCGCTCTAGAAACTGAAGCATTGTATTCACTGTTGGTAGGTTTGTTCTCAGCACTAGCGTCAATGTCACCTTCACTTTGACCTCGAGGGTACTTTTTCTTCATATCTACAGGCTGGAAGAACCCAGAATCTCCTGATGCCATGGTGGAATATGTCTGGGAAGATAACAAGGGGTTTCCTAGTCCTGAGTTGACACTGGTAGTGCTTGTAGGATTGAAAGGGTGTGAAAGATACACCTCCTGGCCATAGTACATGGAATTGTTCGGATAATCCACAACCTGGGGAACTATTTGTGCAGAATCATTTCCTGGTATGTTTGTCCCTACAGACGAGCTGGCAGCATCTGGTAGAACAGGGTCTCCAGACATGGAAGAGGCCATAAGATTGGACCCAGAAGGCATTTGGTGGTGAAAAGATGGAGGGTTGGCTTTTGGAAAGATCAATTTGGAAATGGTTGTGACGGCATCTTTCAAATCACCAACCTTAAGAAATTCCCACAAGAACACCGATTTGATTTTCAGTTTCGACAATTTGAACCCATTGGAACTATGAGGACCTGGCTCATCGTCCTTATCATTTTCATAAAGCACTTGTTTAATAGTCAAGAAATTCAAGTTCTCTAGGTTATTAGCCTTCAATTCATTGGTCAAGTAAAACTTCCAGAATTTAGTTAAGAAGTTCATATCATTATTGAATTTAATGTCATTCTCATTAATCTTAAACACTTCCTTTCCGTAATTGTATATGACCGTGAACACCGAATAATTCGATCCGCTGGTGACATTAGAGGCATTCTTCAACAATAAATTTGTTTTCAATCCTTGTTCAATGGAATAATTAGGAGGTAAGTTCATCGGCACCTGAAGTTTAATCAAACTATGAAGAATAGGAATATCACCAGCAGTCAAAGCTGTCAAGTCCGGGAATCGGTTCGAGATGTTGGCATTAGGTTTCAAAGCCAACAGTTGGATCTCCTGGTTATGTTGTAGCGTCAAAATAATAGGATTCGTTAGCTGGTTATCGAAAATAGACATGTAAAAGTTCTCTATCGACAAATCCAAAGGTTTCAGACTCCGTTTAGAACGTTTGATATTAAGGGTATTTCCTGAATCTTTTGATCTTCTCTTACTAGATTCATTAAATCCTAACGATTTCTCCAAATTGATCTTGCTGAATATCTCTTCAAATTTCTTATTATTCTGCGTTTGCTCTTTATCACTGCTGAACGAAGGACCTTCATTGATCAATTTTATCAACCGGTGATTCTGGCCAAGGTTCTTAATAACCTGGATATGACTGGATACTTGTTTTCTGGTTCTAAACTTCCCGGTCATTTTCAAGATATAATCAGATATTAACTCATTTCTCCCGCAAGACCTTCCACTTATCTTTATCTTATTCAAGCCATTCTTGGGTATTATCGATAAAACCTCTTCAAAAGCTTCCTCCACATCATTGGACCAGATATCATTGGCTTTGGAAAAATCTCCACTGGAATCCGGGTCCTCTCTGGTCTCACTATCGGCATTAAGAGAATAGTTATATTCGCCCATAGCAGGATCTAGACCCAAGCCTTCGGCGTCCGGGAAATAGCTATCCATCTGATTAACTGAAGTCCTAGTAGCACTTTCTGGATCCGGTAACGATTCTCCTGACGAGTCGTCATCATTAGTTTTCTTTTGATTCAAAGTGCTGGGACTTATTGTTCCCAAGATCTTCCGGATAGGCGTTTTCTCTTCACTATCTTCATCCATTAAACTGGACTGGTTGTTAAACCTAGTAGACCGAGGCATTTCCTTTCGAATCAACTTTGAAGATTCATGAACCTGATATAATTGTTTGCCATTATCGTCCAAGGCGATATCAACTATAAGCGGCAATTTCTTGTTACCCTTAAGGGTACTGGTAGGAGTTTGTAATGGGGTTTGGGACATAGTTAAAGGAGCGACCGTAAAAGCTTGTTTTCAAGTAAAAGGTAGGAATGTTATGATAACGCGTAATGGATAATTGCCATATACTATGGTTACGCTTGGAACACGGGTGGCCAATTCGGCACTAGCTAAGGGGCCTTTTCAACACAGCTAACTCTCGATCAACGAAGTTTTCACGTTTGAAAAAAAAATAAGGTAAAATAAAACCACCACTAGGAAAGAAAACAATCAGAACCGGGAAGTATTGGGTAGCGAGATCTAAGATCAATTGCACCGTACTGAATGACTTGTCGGTGGTAAATCAGACAAAAATCCCCCTGGAAATCAGATTACAAAAGAATGGAACCTCGAACAAGAGAGTTTATAGGTTTATATATATATGTTTACATGTCTGGGTTTTTCGTTTTGGCAATTGTTTTACGCACTCCCGACAATCTCCAACAAAAAGATAATAGCAAAAACCTAGTTTCAAGCCTGCACAAGACAAGGTTCTGTGGATGCAGAGAGGAGGAAACCAAAACGTAAGCACAGCAGGTGGTCGACCTCTGGGCCCTGTAGAGCCTCTGCAATTGGCAATTAAAAGCACCTTGGGCTGATATAGGAAATAAAGCAGCTACCTTGAACAGGAATGTGCCAGTTTATTGAGCTGCACAAAAAACGCACAAAGACAAAGAAGGAAGAAAAAAAAAAAAAAAAAAAATTTTTTTGAAAAAAAATTAAAAAAAAAAAAAAGAAAAAAGAGTTCAAGATAAGCGGTAGGATCCTTCCAAACATACGTGGAAACCATCGAACGGATATTTCACACAGTTGAACTTTAATTGCAGTTCACTGGAAACTAGGTTTTCCGTTTTCCGTTTGCCGTGGTCCGCCGAAGGTCTGCACAGAAGGGAAAATAGCACATACTGTAGCTCGGTAGCAAGAAAGAAGTTCCTAGGCAAGAAAACGGTAGCAGCAGCAATAAAATATCACCATCAAATACGTGGTCTCAATAAAATCCAACATGGAGGAACTGCAACCAAAACGAGACATCTCGGCATCATGGAACTAACTGCCGCCCCCAGTCGTGGCAGGGGCATACGAATCTAGACTTTATGGCAGTCGGCTGGGGTCAATCGAGCTCGTCTAATTCTAATTGTTGTATGATAAGAGAATTTAATCTGGTGGCGTGGGGGATCCTCTAGGGGACCTGTTTGCGGCCCTGCTGGTGCTGGAACCTCGTCCCGACGCCGTGAACCGGGTTCTATGCCGGGTCCTCGTTGTTTGAATATTTGTGGCCTGACTTTACCTTAGTTAGTTACTGGTATAAAACCTTAATCGGTTACCCCTTTTATGACTTCAACTCTTCATGCACTTTAGTGCTATTTTCCATTCGGTTAAAAGCTTATTTGCCAGGGTTTTTTTTGAGAGTAAGGACTCCGAATAAACCCACAGGCTTTAAAACCCGACAGGCTTACCACCAGTGCAGCTGAGAACTATTGTTCGCAAATATTAACAAAGAATCCCGGCGTCCAGGGAGTTTTTCTGTTTATTGTTTAGGCACATATTATAATAGCGGTTCTGTAGCACCCTCTTTTGGGGGCCGTTTGAAACATGAGTATTCTGGCCCCCAAGTTTACACAAACCGGTGACACTGGTGTTAAGGTTTTTCAATCGTCTATATCTTGAACTACTGATGTTAACTTGTTCATGAACGGCACCATTTTGCTTTTAACTATGGCTCTGGTAAATCAACTACTATTTCAATCGCCTCTCCTTATTGGGCAATCTCAAGGTTGAAGTTTTTTTTTTTTTTTTTTTTTTTTTTTTTTTTTTCCACTTTGGGTTGTTCTGAAGACCGGCACATGGAGGTTACTGACTGCTGATCTGACGCTTGGTAATTGTCCTTGCATCTGGATGGTGATCGATAGCTACCTATTAGTCGATCATCACCCCATAGGTGGCTGCTTCTATTCTACAGGTGTTCATTGCTTCATATATAGTTGTTCCTATAAATTATTCTATTCGACATGAATGTCCGTGCGTCCATATGCACACGGTTTTTGCTGATTTGGGATCCTGACATCACGGTCGGGTTTATACCACTCGATAAGATGTCCGTGTAAGGTTAGTCTGCCTTTGGCGTTGGATTCCTTTCAAGGGCTTTTCTTGGTTTCTTTTTTTTTCATCAGTACTTTTTCCCTCTGGGTCCAAATGGTGCAGACAACTTCTCTTTTAGTTAGATTTTCTCCTTGCTTTGCGGTTGGTACTGCAAATCGTGTTATTCTAGACACAACAATTTCTTTAAAGCACCTTTGACTTGTAGTCTATTTCTAAATCAAGTAGTCTATTGTTCAGCCACTACTGTAAAAAAGAGGTCAAATTATTTTCTCCAGAATCATCAAGATTTTCCACATCACTCAAGTCACTTTCATTAGGGTCATTTTCAAAGTCTATAGTTTTGCCCCTAATTGTTAAAGGCAATTTGGTGAAATCGGTCGCCAATAAACTTTCCAAGTGCAGATAATGATCCAAGTTCTGATGAAATTTGGCCATGAATTTGTTCAACACCTTGACAACATTATTCGTAACTTTGTTTTCCGATAGAATTACCGCTTGCAAATGTTCTAGCTTTTCTTGCAACTGCGTCATACTCCTAATTTTAAGGTTTTGATTGTCAGTGTTAATTCCGTTCAATGAAATGGAAGGTTCTGTCCTGGATACATAAGTCTTCAAAAGCTTCTTTGTGTCTACGCTAGATAAGTCCTTGAGGATTATACTAACCAATTTAGACATGGGGAAATAGGTTGAATTCATGAGTGATACTTCATTGATTTCTTTTGATTGCTGTAATAATTGTCTAGAATGATTCAACTCACTTAATTGAATGACTCTATTCAAATCCTCCAATAAAACCTTACTGAACTCAAGTTTATCTTCTACTTCTTCAGCATTATTATTCCCATAGATGATTGACAGAATAGTTATAAGGTTATTGTTTTTGCGAATTAAGGTGGCCCCGTTCTTCGATTCTCTCTTCAAACACCAGTACTTACAAATATCATTACTGATTGTTTCCAATTCTTGGATTAGCTTTTGTTTGCTTAACTTTGGCCGATACCCCAACCCTCTCAAAATCGTCAGTTGTGACAGACTTTCAGTATCATCATTGACCTTAAGCTCATTCAACTTGACGAACAAAATGTTGCTGAATCGTTTAGGGGCTATAGGGGTATTATTCTCAGTTTTCCACTTGAAGATATTCAATTTGTTGTTCAATTGTTTGTCTCTGGTTAATCTATCGTTCTGCAAATTGATCAATTTCAAGTCCCGGTAGTATAATCTCGTCTTATTGATCCCTTCAATGATTTGGCGTTGGGATAGTTCGTAAGTATTAGGCATATGTTTGTCACAATAGGATTTCAAGGTTAATTTATTCTTCACAGCACCTTGAATCCCTTGAGTCATCTGCATATATAACCCAGCTCTTCTA
Source organism: Yamadazyma atmosphaerica (assembly GCA_030574775.1). Classification (NCBI taxonomy): domain Eukaryota; kingdom Fungi; phylum Ascomycota; class Pichiomycetes; order Serinales; family Debaryomycetaceae; genus Yamadazyma; species Yamadazyma atmosphaerica. The sequence continues at coordinate 177,910 of JAJMFQ010000016.1, read as the reverse complement.
GCACATGTTACATGATACGCCAGAAAGCAATTTCGATTACTGCACTGAATACAAGCCCCTACTTTTTGCTTGCAGATATAACAGTTCAATTTCCATCTACTTTTGGGAATCAAATCAATTCCCTCTATAGGCTCCATATAAATGGGGTTAGCAAAATAAAGCTCATTAATCCATAAAGCACAGATAAGATGACTCCATAAACTGTTATCTAACTGTTTAAACGCTCCAGTCTTACTAGGGCAAAAGCAACAATCAAATTTCCGATGTGGATTTATCATACATTTCCGACACAACCATTGGCCCTCGGGGATAAAAGCAACCCCGTAACATTCCTGATGCACGGCAATATTACACCCGTCACAAAAAACTATAGCATTGGAATTATCACAATCACTTTCATTACATATAGCACATTTCTGATCATCTACAGTCCCAAACACGATCCCATCATCGTTCCCATACTTATTATTATTCAATCCTTGATCCAACACCAATGAACTGTTCATAGTTTCATCCTCGGTATGAAGAGATTTCATCTTGGTTTCTAGTTCCATCCATTCATTTTCCAATGTGGTGATCAAAATCTCAAATACCTCCGGACTTAGCTTGATGACATTCTCGGGGTTATCATTCCGATGGGTCAAATATAAATAGTCTTGTTCATCCATATCATACTCCACTTGTTTCCTCTTGCGGTTCACTATTTCTCTGATGGATTCATTGGCCTCTGTTTGGAATGGTCTTATATACGTAGGTTTACGTTTCTTCACTGTTCGTTTATACGGGTCTTCGAACCCGTACTCCGCCATTATCTTATTAAACGCCGTTTTCTGGTCAACATTCTGCTCTATGCTCCGAAACCTAGGCTCGTTCAATGGCCCCACTATAGGCTGATTCTGGCGTATTCGCTCCTCATAATCCAGAACCGATTCTCTGTCATTCTTCAATACAAACACGTTCAAAAGATTGGCTTCGTCTAAATCAGGGTACACCTCCTTCAATTCACGTTCTTCACGAGGCTTGGAGTTGTCTAGGAAGGGCGGTGGGCCGTTGTTGGGGTCGATTATATTGCCGACCATGGTACTTGACACTGTTTACAAAGACAACGCGACTTGAGGATTTGCAACAACTGCAAGAAAGTTGATGATGTTGCAACAAGTCTAAGCGTGTAAGCGTAGTGTTGTATGGTGTGTAATGTATGTAGACATATAGAAGCTGTGTAGAAGCTTTGTTGTGAATGTGTGCAGAAACTATATCAATTTTATATATAGAATTCAGGTTTCTTGTCCAAAGAGTATAACTCGTCACTGGACTGGATCCTTGAAATATTAGCCGACGTAATAGGTGTATTGAACTCACTGATTTTATTGGGTGATTCACACTGTGCTCCTTGGAGTTTGGTTGCGGTTGAGTTTGTATTTCGTCTTTTTTGATCTTGGTCGGACTGTAACGCATTTAATGAACTTTTTAACTTGTCGATAAGAAACAAACTGCTTTCAGAAGCGGGCAAAGTGTCGAATGTGGACAATGAAGACTGGGAAGTCATCTTAGAATATATAGATGAAGATGTAGTGGAGTTCTGTGAAAATGCTAGAAACGGATGCATTTTGGCTTCGTCCATAGTTATTCTTTGCCGAGGATCAGTGATAAAGCATTTGGTAATGAAGTCTTTGGCACTGTGTTCAATATGACGCCAATATTCCGGCGGTTCAAACAGGTAGTCCCCTGTACATATTGCTTCTACTGTCTCGTCATCGGTCTCACAATCAAATGGCATATAACCACATAACATAAAGTAAACCACAACCCCGAGAGCCCAGGTATCGATCTCAAACCCATACCCTTGTTTGTGTAACATCTCTGGAGCCATATAACTTAAGGTACCACACTTATTGAAACATTTCTGACCTGGTTTCAATATTTGAGCCAAACCGAAATCAGCCAATAAAATCAGACTTTTGTCTTTGTTTTGGAACAAGATGTTCTCTGCTTTGATATCTCGATGCATTATCATATTATTATGTAAATAACTGACGGTATCGACCAACTGCCTTGTTATTATTACACATTCAGATTCTGCTATCTTTTGCCGGCTCAAGACGGTGTCGAACAACTCTCCTCCTTTGGCCAAGTCTGTCACCAAAAACAAATATTTTTCTGTCTCAAAGTAATCTTTTAGTTTAAGAATATTATTATGTCCTTCACTGATACTCTTCAAGATCTCGAACTCGTTCTGCAACATATTCTCCATTCCAAACATCAACTTCTTAGTATACCTCTTGCAGGCGTAATGTTTGGAGGTTTCTATATGTTTGCACTCGAAAACACTAGAATAAGATCCTTCTCCTAAAGGAGTCTTGGATACTATATACTTGCATGGAGTGTCGAAGATCGTTTGACCATTTCTCTTTAAATTCGTGGACTCTTTAGGGGGCCAAGTTAACTGTGAGTCCTTAGTCATATATTAGTATATGGATGAAGATATCAGACCTTTAAACAAAATAGGGGATTGTGAAAGCAACTGCTTGTTATTTCCTCGGAAAATCTCAGGTTTTAACCTGCGTATGTCCCGGAAAAACTCCGCACTGAGATCTCAGTTTTTCCGGGCACTCACGAGACGTTAGCAATTAAGCATGAGCAGATGTATGTTAATAATAGGTGATGGGGAGATTTACGGTGCTAGATGATAATTGGACGGTTCGGTCATGGCGTTTACAAGATTTTTGAAGTGTTGCGGTGCAACAGCTTTCTTTGGAGTTTTATATCGATGAAATGAAGCTACTTGATTCGCCAAAAATGAAGAAAATTAACACCTAAAAGAGCACCTCCAAACACCACACACAAACATGCCATACTCTCAACACTATCAATACACATCACACCTTCCCATTCTTATCGTTGATTGCTGCAAAAAACTCCCCTATGATCTCAAATATCACGTGACCAGCAGCACGCGACTCTCACCGAAAAAAAGCGATGGAGATGAGCTGAAAATTTATCTACATCTATCAACTAGCCAAATGGATGCTGCCAGATTAAATTTGAGTTCTTTAAAGGACAAAATCGCCAGCAAGTTCACCAGCACCAAGAACAATGGCAAGCCCCCAAAGAAGGCTGGTAAGGAAAAGGTCAAAAAACCTGAAAACAACGAAGATGAGAATGAAGATGATGAGGTCTTGCGTCGTGAAGCCATGTCATTAGGAGCCAGCGAAGCAGATCTTGCTTTGTTGAAAGGAATTGTAGATGGAGATGAAAGTGAACAAGAGTTTGACGGAGAGAAGGTTGACAAAAACTTCAGTGCTGATTTGTCTAAGTTCATGAAAGGAATTGGGTTAGAGGGAAGAGAAGTAGAGGTTATTGACGATGAGGAGATTCCTGAGTTAGTGGAAGCGGACGAGGAGGGTGAGGAAGGGGAGGAAGAAGAAGATGAAGAAGATGAAGAAGTGGAAGAAGAAGAAGAAGAAGAAGAAGAAGATGATGATGATGATGAAAAAGATGAAGAAAGTGAAGAAGAAGAAAACGAAGAACAAGAAAACGAAAGCAACGTCTTCCAAGATGCCTCAGACTCAAACCAATCAGATGACGAACCCCAAGTTGAAGAAATGCAAATAAAAAAAGACAAGAAAAAGTCGGACAAAATCACCGACATTTCTGCTGTTGACAGCTCCAAACTTAAGATTCCTGGCCGTCTAGACTGGTACAATATCCCCTTGGATCCAGTCCATCATCCGGAAAAATTAGACAAATTTGCAATTGAAAGACTCTACGAGAAAGCCAAAAAAATTGTCGAAGATGATAACCAATTATATTTAAAGGAATTCACCTCCAACAATTCCCAAAGAACATTTTTATCACAGATTTTAAAGGACGGGACCTTAAACGATAAAATATCTGCTTTGACCTTATTGATGCACGAATCTCCCTTACACAACTTGAAAGCCTTTGATACGTTGTTGTATTATTGTGAGAAGAAATCGAGGACTGCTGCTCTTCAAGCTATCAATGCTTTCAAGGATTTGTTGATCAATGGATTATTACCAGATAGAAGATTAATGGCTTTCAACAAAAGGCCGTTGACTAAGGACCTTTCTGATACTCATTTAGCTGTCTACTTCTTTGAAGATCACTTAAAAAAGTCCTATTTCAAAATTATTCAGATCTTGGAACATTTATGTCATGATCCAATTGTCCATGTCAAGATGAATGTCGTGGGACACATCTTTGATTTGTTGAAAGCCAAGCCAGAACAAGAAGCCAATTTGTTACGTCTTGGAGTCAACAAATTAGGAGACATCGAGAGAAAAGTTGCTGGTAAAGCATCCTATCAAATCTTACAGTTGGAACAAGCCCATCCAGCTATGAAAAAAGTCATTCTTGAAGCTGTTATCGATACGGTCTTCAAGCCTAATAGTGAACATAATGCTCAGTACTACGCCGTGTTGACCTTGAACCAAACCATTTTGACCAGGAAAGAGTCTGAGTTGGCCAACGAGTTGGTAAACACCTACTTTTCGTTATTTCAAAAGGTTTTGATTGAAAGCGACGACAAGACCAAAGAGAAGAAAGGAGATAAAGCATTGGGAAAATCAGAAAAAGGAAGAAACAATAAAAGAAAGAATTTCAAAAAAGGAAAGAAAGGTGGAAAGTCTGTTAAGCAACAAGAAAAGACCGAAAGTGAACTTATAGAAGAAAGAAACAGTAAATTGTTCTCTGGGTTATTAACTGGATTGAACCGTGCTTTCCCATTTGCCAATTTACCTAATGAAACCTACCAAAGTCATCTTGACACATTATTCAAAATCACCCACTCCTCCAACTTCAACACTTCGGTCCAAGCATTGGTATTAGTCAATCACATTTTATCCAGACAGAACTTGGATTCCGATAGGTACTACCGTACATTATACGAATCCTTATTGGATCCAAGATTGTTGGCATCGTCCAAGCAAGGGATTTACTTGAATTTGTTATTCAAATCATTGAAAAATGACAAAGAACATCCTGAAAGAGTTATGGCCTTTGTTAAAAGAATTTTACAGATCTGTAGCCATTGGTTGAACACTGGTACTGTTGCTGGGATGTTATATTTGTTAACGGAGTTAGCAAAGGACTATCCACAAATATTGCATTTGACTATAGATGCCAACTCAAGACCTGACGAAGAAGATGAAGAACAGCCAGTCACCAAGAAGGAGAATGAAACGGATGCTGACAAAGAATATGATAGTCGTAAACGTGATCCTAAGTTTGCTAATGCTGACAAGTCATCATTATGGGAATTAAGTCAATTTTTAAACCATTATCATCCTACTATAGCCATCTATGCCCAGTCATTCTTGGATGGGACCCCTCAAACCAAGCCAGATCTCGGATTATACACATTGAGTCACTTTTTGGACAGATTTGTGTATAGAAACGCTAAGCAGAAGCCCGTCACCAAAGGGTCGTCTATCATGCAACCTTTGGGAGGAGCCCATACAGGGTCTATGTTAGTCAGGTCCACCAATGTGGCCAATAATGAAATGCCTGCTAACACCGAAAACTGGTTGGCCAAGAAGTCACAAGATGTGAGACCCGATGAAGAATTCTTCCATCAGTATTTCACCACCAAAGAATCCAAATTGAAGAGCAAGAGGGGACGGAAAGATGAGCCTGAAGAATTGGAAGATGATGAAGTGTGGAATGCTTTGGTGAAATCTAAGCCAGATATTGAGAATGATTCCGATGAAGATTCTATTGGATTTGATGAAGAAGATTTCTCTGATTTCGATGAGGATGATGATGGAGAGGGAGAACAAGTTGATGTAGATGAAGAAGATGAAGAAGAAGATGAAGATGAAGAAGATGAAGAAGGTGAAGAAGGTGAAGAAGATGAACAAGTAGAAGCTACAGGTGATTTCGATGATGCCGACTTCGATGGTCAACTTCAAGTCATTGACGACCAAAGTGATGGCGAAGCTGTTGACTTCATCGACAAAGAAGACGAACTCACCAGCGACGAAGAACAAGCAGAAGCTACCAAGAAACGTACAAGAGAAGACGACAAGAAGAAGTCAAAGAAATCCAAGAAACAAAAGATCAAGGACTTACCAGTGTTTGCCTCTGCTGACGACTATTCTAAGTACTTGGACTCTGATGACGAAGATTATAGCTAATTCTATAGATAATATACTAATGTTAAGACATCTAATCAGGCGTATAGTTGCCGAAAACCCAGAGATCTTCAGTTGCTAAAACTTATTGTCTCCAGGTGCAGTACGAGCCCACGGCCGAAAAAAGAAATCGTTTCCTGTTGGATTTTTCCGAGCCCTCTCTTACCGCGACTGGGCTTAGCAGCCACTGGCCAGATAAGAAGGACGAGAAAAAAATTATAGATAAAGATGATATGTACTAGTTGAGCTCCAGGCTCTTCTTGAAGACTTCATGCACTCTTCATGGAGCATCCCCAAGTTATAGTCCACTATCCTAACATCCTTTCCTCTGTCCCCTACGGCTATTATTGCCGTTTTAATAACGCTGCGCGGTAAACCGTTGGAACGAAAAAGAAACTTGCCGGTATGCAACAATTGTTACCGAAAAACCGTTGCATCTTGCGCATGGCTCCTTGCATATCGAGGAGCGAAAATCATCGCTGGTTTCAGAAAGAAGGAATTAGCAACAAAAATTTTCAACATCCACTTGTTCTATCATCAAACCCCATGATGGCCCCGTTGAGAGATACCTTAGATACTGTCAACCAGGATTATGATATTTGCATGTTAGGAGCCGGAGGATCGGGCAAATCAGCATTTGTGATGCATTATATTTATAATAGATTTATCCCAGATACCGAATCGGAGCTCGAAGATTTGTACACCAAAGTCATTCGAAACGGATCTAGTTACAATGAAATCACAATCTTGGACACCGGCTCTCATCTGGATACCTATGCTTCGTCGAGAAAGAGACAGCTCATGAACAATTCAGGGATGGTATTTGCCTATTCCATAACAGACGATGTCTCATTTCATAACATCCAAGATATCTTTGAAAGAGTCAGCCAGTATAGAGAAGATATGCCTCCCACCGTAGTAGTCGGCTTAAAGGCCGATTTGGAAGAGGAACGGGAAGTCGGCTACGAAGCCGGCGAAGCGTTTGCAGACGAGATAGGTGCCCTTGGTTTCTTTGAATGTTCAGCCGTTTTAGGGGTCAACATCGATGAAGCCCTTAAACCCTTAGTTGACATAATTGTCCAGCAGAAGAATTTCCGAAGAAGAACGTCACATTCCAAGCCGTTCGACGTATCGTCGGTCCAGTCATTAAAGGAAGTTTTATCTTCCCCATCACCTTCAGAAACTCCCGAGAGATCAGAATCCCCAGTAGTTTCAATTAACAATCCAAAAAAATTGGATTTCGACAGCATTGAAAACTTGAAGATTCCCAAGTTCACCAGTAACTCGTTTGCATACCAAGCGGCCACTAAAGCTCACGAAGAAACACCGGTGTCACCAATACCGACTCCTAATACCGATTGTAATACTGTTGCTTCCAACAGCCAATCCCCTAGGACTTCAACTAAGAAATATACCAAAGAAGACGTTGAAGAGCTTCAGGCCAGAGTTAAGAACCATAAGTCCAAGTCCACCACTGGGTGCTGTGTAATTACCTAGTCATTTGCATTATAGAGAATAGAGATTATAGAAACATATTATAGAAGAGATTATAGAAATAATTATAGAGAATAGAGATTATAGAAAAATTAAAACAGAGTAAAAATCTAGATTACATTGCTATTCAATTATACATTCTTCTCATCTTCGCCGGCTACATCATTCATATTATACCACTGCATCTTCGGAAATATGTGAAAACCCTCTGAATTGTTCTTGCATCTCTGCTGTCAATACAGTTTCTGCCGGTGTCAACCTTGGAGTTTCTGAGGTAAACTCTTTATCGAAATTGGAGTAATCATGTTCACTGCTGAGCTCTGGCAAGTATGGTGGTTGGATTCTGCAGTTCAAAACATCATCGAAATTGACGTCCTGGAAATATGGATGCTCCATCACTTCATAGGCATCTCTTTCGCTGGACCCCAATCTCATATCGGCTTCTTTAGTTAACAAGGCTTGCAACACCAATACGGTTTGTCTAGGCATACTTATAGGATACTTGACATCATCATGTTCGATGGCGTTGAAAATTTCATCCTCATCATCCCCTTTAAATGGTGATTGACATAACAACATTTGAAACAATAAAACCCCAAACGCCCACCAATCAACACTTCTATCGTACTGTTTACCGGAAATGATCTCCGGAGCCATAAACTCTGGAGTCCCACAAAAAGTCCCGGTGGTGCTCTTATACCACATATTCTCTTTACACAACCCGTAATCAGCGATTTTAATATGTCCTTTGGCAGTCAATAAAATGTTATCCAACTTCAAATCACGGTACACGATTCCATTATCGTGGAAGTATTTCAAGGCCAACAACACTTCACAAGCATAAAACTTGGCCCGCTTGGCCGAGAACCGGGATTTCTGAATATGCCACATCAAGTCACCTCCAGAAATGTACTCCATGACAAAGTAAATCCGGTTTTCAGTCTGGAAGCAACAATGTAAATTCAATAAAAATGGATGCATTTCTCTGTTGGCAGTCAAGAACACTCTCTTTTCCGATTTTACACTTTCTGCTTCGTCGTTTTCAACAATAAAGTCCTTCTTCAACACCTTTATAGCACACAATTTATTAGTGTGTCTGGATTCGGCTAACATAACTTTACCAAAGTTCCCTTTACCCAACACTGCCAAAAACTGGAAATCGTCCAATCCAACTTTTCTTCTACGACGTCTGGATTTGTGTGGGGACTTTTCTTTGCTGGAAACCAGCTCTTCTGCAGGCAATGCTGTGGTAGGAGCAATCGCTTGTTGGGTCTGATTGTTATGATAGTCAAAGTTCTGGAATTGGCCATTACTATCATCAAATGGGTTTCTAGAAGAACGTTTGTTATCATCGGATCCTAACATATCTTCTGATTTAGTTGAAACAAAAGTATAATCACCTGGCTCCACAGCAGATTGACGGTTTGCGTTTTGCTGTTGTTGTTGCAATTGTTGATGGTGTAATTGCTGTTGATATTGCTGCTGATGTAATTGCTGTTGGTATTCTTGTTGCTGCTGCTTAACTGCAATAGCTTGTTGTTGTTGTTCAATCTGTTGTTTCTGTTGTTCTCGGGCAGCTTGGACGGCCGGGTTAGCTTCTTCGTGATGTAGTTCAGGTGGTGGTGGTCTTCTTCCCACTTGCTTATATGGATGTTCATTTACAGGTGATTGGAATTGGTTGGAGGTGGCCGTAGGTAGTTTTGAATCAAATTGTTCCGGCTCTTCGTCAGACATATTCCTCAATACTTCCGAGGCAGATTCCGATGGAACTTTGCTTAAAGCATTAGAGCTCATAGGAGTAGTTTCCATAGGAGGAAATCCGGCAGTGGAAGGAGAATCATTAAATCTGCTAGGAACAGCTGCTGGTAAGGGAGTTTGTTTAGCGGTGGGTTTAGGAGTCGATTTAATAGTTGCAAGGATCTTATTGGCCATATCCATGGACATTCCACAGAAATCAGGCACCAAATGAGTACATTGGGCATGGCACATGACCCCACATTCTGTACATTTTCTGACGTTTTTCCGGCCCCATGGCAAGATATATCCACAATGACAACACCATCTTGTTCCTCTATTAAGAGTCGGCTCGAATCTATGAGGAATCCGATGATTCAATTTGGCTTCATCAGAATCCAAGTCGGAACTGGATTTGGAAATACACTTGGTAACAACCTTCTGGTAACATTTCCGGTGACATAATAATCTACAATCTTGACATTGGAACCCGGTATATCTCAAGAATTCTCCACAAAGAGAACAGCACATGATATTATAGAATTGTTTCTGAACAAACTGGTGTCCATGTTGATCGAAAACCTCTTCTTTCTTTTGACGAATAGCCCCTTGACGTCCTAAAGCCCCCATTAATTGCTTTCTTCCGGACTGGTTGGACTTATCGAAACTCAAACTGATCAACATTTGCCCCACTGGCTCTAAATTAATCCAGGTGTTGATTTGTACTTGCTTATTTTCACTTCCAGCAGACGCCAACCCAGCAGAGGCACCAGGGGTCCCGATATCAGCACCGCCAGATGCCGGGGTCGAAGCAGGGCCAAGTGAAGCAGAATTAGCAAGAGAATTAGCGGATTCAGGTTGGAAAGAACTAGAATTAGCATTGGATAAGTTGGAAGCAGAGATCCATCCTTCATTTCCTGGCTCATTAGCAACTTTTTTCTTACGAAGTTCTTCAGCAATGTCTGATAATAACGCCCATGTAATAGCCACAGGCACTAAAGCCGATCCAGACTTATCGTAAACCGAGAATTCCAACTCATGACTTTTATCTACATCAATGACGAATTCTTCATTCCATTTCCCATTTCTCGAGCCCTTTGTCTTCGCTTTCTCCACATCATCAACTTTGATTATCACCACAGACTCAGGCCGTTTGGAAAACATTGGAGACGCAATATGGTCAATGTCTCTAACACAAGTAACAGTCACATATAATTTCCCAGAAAGTGGTTTTCTGGCATATTTAGGCGTATTCATAATTTCCATATCCCGGGTAACTTCTTCAATATTAACGTGCATATCTTGATATCTCTTCAACGCTTTAATTAAAAGTTGAATCCTCTGATCACTTTCAACTCTTCCTCCTTCAGCAGCTATACTAGAAGACCGGTCTCCGTCCATCAAATATAACTGACTGATCTTTTCATTGGCTTGCTTGTACTGATTCTCCACCTGCAACTTGAATTCTAACTGTTGCAACATGTACTGGATTCTGTGTCCCAAAGAAGGGCCGTCGTATTTGATCAAATCAAATCTGGTATAAACCGGTCTTGATCTGTGGGGATTCGAGCTTTCACTGGACGATTCATTCAGAACCGACAATTTCCCTAACGTTTCTTGCAAGTAGTCGATGTTGGACTGGGTCTCTCTGATTTGATTGTTACATCTTTGGATCACCTCGGGATTATTGGTGTTTTTCTTCAACGATTGAAACCCTTGGATCAATTTCCGTTCTCTATCGATTTTTCCCTTGATGTCGGTCAAAACCTGCTGGTTTCCAGACATTTTTCAGGGTGGTAGGACGTAAGATCAAGGTCGGCGTTTAAATGATCTACCGCGTGATTCTGGCAACAAGTCACGGGATCAATAGAGTACAAATGGATCAATAGATCACGGCAAAGTATTAAGACAGGGGTTGCCGTACGACACGTACCGATGGATCACTACAGTTGGACACTAATAGTAGCAGATCAAGTTATCTAGCACAAATGTTTATGTTCTTATTTTGTGTTGACGAATTTATATTTAGACAGTGCGACGCGACATTGATGCGACATGCGGTACGACGCGACATGAATCTCGAAAAGTAGTATAACTATTTATAAACTGTTACATCGACAGTTACAGTCTGGCACCGGACACACGTAGTGCTTGGAAAACCATTCCTCGGCATGGAACGCATGACATCCGTGATTACATTTCAAGCAGAAACTGAACCACTCTCTAAACCGGTTTTCTATAAGAGTTCCTTTGGAATTGTCGGTGAACTTCTCTGAGCCTTCAAATGGTACTGGAGTCCCCAACGACAAAAGACATACGGAACATCGAGGTAATTGAGCTCCACAGTTAGTACAGGATTTGATGTCGAAATCTTTATAATACGACATTTTGTTGAACTGTTTGATGAGGGCTTGGGCATTGGAGTTCTTCAAGCTTGGATTACCTCGTGATTTGCTTAGATTCTTGTTACATTTAGGACATTGCAAGTACACTTGTTTGGGAGCTGGTTTCAACGTGACTACTCCAGTTTTGGTCTTGGATAGTTTGGTACGGGCCACATCAAATTTGGCTCGGACTTTGAACATGCCCCAGCTGTTCAAAAGGTTTCTATAACAGTCTATCCAATGGTCAATCCTCTTGTCAATCAAGTACCGAGGAGACCCAAAGGATGCCATGAGCGCTGCGGTTTGGACATCACTGGTTCGGTCAACATACGACTGAATCAAGTCAATGCCTCGGGCTGTTATTCCTGTCAATATTAACCCTTCGAGCTCTCCCTTGCTAACAACTGTATCTGCTATACGATTCAAGTAAACTGTCAAGTCTTTGTCGGACAAGAACCGCAACGCTACTCCAAGACGTTCCCGCAACGGTAAACTGTGTTCGTCAAGAACATCCCACCAATCATTATCGGCGATAAACGCAAATATAGCTCGTAAATATGGATTGTCTAATTCACTAGCCATCTTTCGACACTGGTCTTTCCAAGGACTGTTGAAATTGGAGTTCTTATATGCTAAGTATCCAGCAATAGCAGTGGCCATTAATCTCAATCTCTCCTTCTTGGAAGAGCTTAAAATCTCCACCGCACGGTCTACATGTCCATGAAAGACAGCCCAACCAGCAGCCTTTTCGTAGAACCCGAGGGAAACCAAGATGTTCAACCGTTCGTCAAATTCTTCATCACTGAAGTACCATCCAGACACAATCAAACACAATTTTCTCTGTGCCTTCTGTTCACTGTCACTAGGAATATTTATGGCAGCTGCCTTCTTACCCTTCGAAGCCACGATAGACTTCACGGTGCTGGAAAAAAACTGATCAGAAAGACTGCCGATATCTTTACTGAAACGATTTGGATTTGTCAATTTTTCTATTCCATTCAAAATCCCAAGCACACCAAGAAACCCAAGATCGATACCCTGGGAAATCATGGTTCCCTTGTCCAAAGATTTCTTAGCCAAACTCAACCATTTCCAAGTATTTCTCAAAGATAATTGGTTATCAATATTGTCAATAGACTCTAGTACACGAATATTCTTTTCACAGTCATTTCCGTAACCTAGACTGGCTCTTTTCCGAATAGTGGCACAAATATCGTTGTTGATAACTTCAGACACGTCAAGAAACGTATTTAGAGGGATAGAGTCCTCGTCATCTTCATCCTCTTCATCATCTTCAAAATCATAGTCATTTTTGCCATAATTTCGCCCATTTTTTGCATCGCTGACCCTTCGATTTCCATTGGCAGTTGCACCACTCTCTCCTGGGTCCATATCATCATCATTGCCGTCTACAGTCGACACCAAGTCCTCAGCATATTGAGTGGCATTCTGGACATTAGTCAATCTCCTCAAGTCATTATTGGACATCGAAAAATCATTGACCCGGTTAAGCAACGAGTTCTGCCGGTTCTCAAAGTCATTAGCATCACTCAAGAACTTAGTCGTGGTTCCTTCAGGACCAGCAATCAAAAATTCGTTATACGAGTTGAAATCCATAGACTCAATACACTCTACTACCGGCATTCGAAACACAGAGCCACTCTGCCTCATACACACAAAATTGGTGGAGGTAGCAGAGTTCAAATCAGGCGAGTAATCAAAAGACACAACCCTGGAAAAATCGGGCTTGATATCTAGCACCAAGCTTACAAACTGACTGTCTTCATCAGGCTTGTACAACTGGCGAGATTGAGCCTTTAACGAGTTCAACACCGAATCTTTATCTTTCGAAATGTCGTCAGCCGGATTATTGGGCCCTAGATTAGCATTGTCGCCGGACGTTTGAGGAACAGTACCCGTCTGCCATCTCCGGATCAACTCCCCGCTAAAAATAGAAGAGAATTCCCCTTTCCTTATGGTAGAGTACCGGAAACACGGATTATTATTCTTCCGAGACGAATCAAGCAACTTATTGAAGTAAAGCACCGGCTGTTCGGTAACAATATTGTGTTTAGTATTGGCCCCACTCAACTTTCTCCTGTCCCATATAGAAACAGACCCATCCTCACTAAAGGAAGAAAACAAATGGGTCTGAAACGGATCAATGTTCAAGCCCAAGGTACACTTGGTGGCCATTTGAAAACTGGGCTGGTCGGCTCTTAGATCAATTTCTCGTAAATACTTGTAACTTCCACATAATAAATTATATTGTTGGTCTGGATAGAAGATGGTGGATAACACTGCTTCATTAGGAATGTATGTTTGGGTGGGCCGTTTAATATGATCATTATTTCCGGTTCGACTATAGTGTTCGATGTTCCAGATTTGTAAACTGTTATCCTGTCGACCTTTATCAAAACCGGCTACGACTAAATCGCTATTATTGAAGCTTAGGGAATTACAAGGCCGTCCCTGTTTGGGCCTCAACCGTAAAACAGACGAATTGGAGGAACTTAGATCGAATATACATACGTTCCCGTTGATTTGCCCTACGCTAACTAAGCCTTTCTGGAAGTATGAATAAGACAGACATTGAATATTGTCGAAGCCAGCTCGACTGTTAATCTTAACTATATCGTTGGTTTCTATGCTTGGGTCTTCATGGTTGGTCTGGTAAAGGATCACTTCATCTCCAATTGGGTTGATACCAATGAATTGCTGTTCGTAGCCATCGTCCCAGTTTAGGGCCCTGACTATAGACCCACTCATGGCGTTGTAGGTGAATAAATGTGTTATCAAAAGGTCGCACTGGTATTCAAAAAAATAAAATAAAAATAAAATAAAATAAAGAAAAAAAAAAAATAAATGAAAATAAAATAAAATAAAATAAAATAAAAAATAAGATTAAAAAGCTGATTGATTTTCTATTTCTACATTATTATACACTCAATTTATGCGGTTTCGTTCTTGTTGATGATGAATGACACGATGTCAATCAAGTTTTTGAAGCTCTTGGTAGACCCCTTGACCTTTATTATGTGGAGACTAGACTTTTCAATCAAATCCACTATCTCTATCTTGAATTTGAGTTTACGCCCGTTACCAAAATTGCTGGGGATAGTACCATCTATTATACCGAATTCTTCGTCAATTTCAAAATGACTTAATGAACCTTCGATTTTCTTAAGTTGTAAAGTTGTTTTGATGATTTCAAGCAATTTTGTCGAGTCCAAATTGGAATTGATCGTAGTGATATTCTTATTCTGTCCAGATTTTCCGGGATTATTACCATTGGACCCCAAAGAATGGATGATCTTCATGAACCAATTCTCTTTAGGTTCTTCTTCTCGTTGTTTCTTCGACACTGGTGGTATAGGAGCATTTCTCTTTGGTTTCAAGCTGAATCTTCTAAACACAGTGTTATTAGTTGGTTTAGGTGGTAAGATTTCTACAGGCTGCTTTTGAGGTGGAACCGTATCGATATTTCTTCCTTCTTGAGGTGGGTTTTGTCCTCCAGTAGTGCCAGTAATTATTGAAACCTGTTGAGGTGCTTGAGTATCTTTATTGAGTTGATCAGCAGATGGTCTTCTTAATGGTTCTGAAGTGTTCACTGATTTCGTCTCCAATGGTTCCTTTATTGCTGATTCATGTTTGGAAGGAGCATATGCTTGATTCAAATCGGCACGTTCTGGAACAGAACTTATCTCATCATTAACTACATTAGAAGATTGATGAAGAGTGCTTTGGTCACTTGGTCCCTCCTCTTGATCACCGTTCTGGTCTATGGTTCCCTCTTCTTGGTTATAATGACTGAAATCAAACTCGTTGGTGGTAGAATGGTTTTCTTCGGCATTAAGGGTATCTGCCAATGAAGAATTATCCAATATATTCATATTCTGAGGCTTCATAGAAGCCTCTTCGTCAGCATCATTATTTTCATCTTCAACATCAGTATGACTACCTTGACTATACGAGTAGTCACTCTCCACGTCTTTACGCTCCTTGATTAAGCTGGGTCTTCCCTTATAAGCCTTACCGATATCAGCAGTTCTATTGCTGATGATGTCACTGGGGAATTCCGAATTGGAGAAGTTATCCATGTAATCTATGTCTTGGTCAGTAATGGCATTCTTGACCAAGGTCGAATAATGGTTACTATCATCTTCCTCGTTATCGCTAATGGTGACAGAAATAAACTCGTCTTTCGTGATTCCTAATCCTTTCAAGTTTATTGTGGATGATTTCTTCAATTTGGATTTAGACTTTTTGATCACAGTCCCTGATGATTGGACGTTACTATGAATCTCGGTATCAGGATCAAACTGATTCAATAAACCATTGAAAGAAAATCTTGAAAATCTGGGATTCGGTATAAGCGACCTTCTGTCAAATGATTTATTCTGGAAGTTCATTATTGTACTTTGGTCACCTCCAGGCTGGGTTTGAGCTATCTTGGTAGGGGACACTTTACTAGGAGAAGCGACCTTTTCTGTCTTGATCTTATTAGGAGTGTCTGGAATGGATGCAGAGGGCTTCGAAGACTTGGCATTCTTAATATTCTGATTTACTTCATTGATTTGATTCAACTTGTGGATTTCTTTGGTCTTGATAGGTTTGGTTTCATCAATATTGGACAAAAGGGATTTGTATTTCATAGTAGGTGGTTGCTGAGCTACTGGCTGTTCAAATTTATTGAAATCGTTGAGTGAAACATTTTCTTTATCATCTCCTTCAACATAATCGGATAATCTCTTTGAGCTAGATGTCTTGATGGAATTGGAGAAGCTAGCAGTCCTCTTTGGCCCCTCTTTGGCACTGCTAGTCACAGTAGTACTAATTGGAGGCTTGACTTCAATACCAAGTCTTTCTAATACTTTAGAAGTATTTTGGTTGAGTCCTTTTCTTCTGATGGCGTACGAAGAAGGTGATGCCAAGCTCTTTGCTCTGAGTAAAGAGTTGACACCAGCAGCTCTAGGATCCAATGAGGGTTGATGTCTCAATGGTGGCTCTGTGACGTTTCTTCTCTTAGGAGAAATAGAATCCTTGCTACCGTTATTAATAGTAACACCATTGAAATCCAATTTAGATTGATGTCTCAGCAACCGGTCCATGGCTTGTTTCTGACGACGTTCAAGCTCTGCATTAGTTCTAGCCTCTTCAGCTTTAATGGCCGCCAAACGATCTTGTTCAATTTTGGCTTTACGTTCTTGTTCTTCTCTTTCATATCTTAAAGCTCTAGCCTCATTAATTTCATGGACCTTGTTGGCCAATTGACGTTCCCGTTTCTCCATATGGGACAATTTTCTTTCCTTTGGAGCTATTTTCTCCAGCAGCTTGGAAGAGTGTTCTTCAGCCTTGGATGCCTTGTCATAATTACTATCATCAAACTGGTTCAATTGGTCCAATTTGGTATTGGTCAACTGTTTAGTCAATTGAGATTTCACAGACCTGGTGGATTTCAATTTAGACCGGGACTGGGATTTGGAAAGACTCTCTCTTGACAAAGTAACCTGATCATTCAATTTGATAGACTTCTTTTTATTGAACGAGTTGGACGCTTTGAAAGAATTGGAGTTTTTGAACGAATGAGAGTTCTTAAATGACCTTGAATTCTTAAACGAGTTAGAATACTTGACCGAATGAGTGTTGAAATGAGTGTTGTTCTGATTATGAGTGATATCGTTCAAAACTTTCTTGGGGCTGTCGGAATTATTCAAATTGGTCGTGGAAGAAGAATTGTTATTGGAATTCAAATTACTATTCGATATGGAGGATTGCAAGTTGACCAAATCCAAACTCAAGTTGAAATCACTGATATTATCGTCAATGTGATCATTTCTATATTTCATCAATAAGAAATAAAAGATCTTCTCTGGGTTGTTAGACGGCTCCAACAATTTGGAGATAATGATATTCTCATCACAATTGTGAAATAAGATCGATAAGTTCTTCAAGATCTCTTTATCGATTTTATGGTAGCTGTCAATTGGCTTGATACTCAAATTGTTGAAGTCAATGGAGTTATAAGAGTTTTTAGGATTTGGATACTTGGCCAATAAAGGATGGGTCAAGATATCATTTATAGTGATTCTATCATTGGGGTCTACCTGTAACATCTTGGAAATCAAATCCTTAGCTTCAGAGCTCAAGTTAGAAGGCATAATGAACTTTCCATTCTGAACCTTCAATAACAATTTTCTAATGTTTTCATCATCAAACGGCAAATGCCCCGTCAACAATGCAAACAAAATGATCCCACAAGACCAAATATCCGATGGGGCCCCATGGTAATGCTTCCCGGCTACAATCTCCGGAGAAGCATAATGAGGAGACCCACAGCTGGTCTCCAACAACTTTTCATTGACCTCCAACGCAGCCATACCAAAATCAGCGATTTTGATGTTCTTATTGAAGTCCAACAACAAGTTCTCCGGCTTCAAATCCCGATGACAAATGTTGAATTGGTGTAAGTAGGAGATTCCATTGATGATTTGCTTGAAATGGTTGATAGCTTCGAATTCTTGCAATTTTCCTCTTTTGATTAAGTAATCAAACAATTCACCTCCCTCGACGTATTCTAAAATCAAATATAAATCGTTCTTGTTTTCCCACACGTCATAAAGCCCCATGATATTAGGATGGTTGATCAACTTCATGATGATAATCTCCCGTTCGATTCCGTACGGCAACCCATCACTGGATGCACGTTTATATTTGGGGTTCTCCAACTTCTTGAAATTGGATTTGGGAACGATCTTTATAGCCGCCAACTTGCCGGTATTGATGTTTTTAGCCAACCGGACTCTTCCAGTCGACCCTCTACCTAAGGTTCTTCCCAATTTCCAGGGCCCGATTCTGTTCTGGGACTTTCTTTTCTTATTGGACGTGTTGGTGTTGGTGGATATCTGTGACAACCGCTTGCTGGCATTCGTCACCGACTGGACCACCTTGTCCACATTGTAGGACTCGTTGGAGTTCTGGGTCGGGAATTGGTTTTGCTGGACCACCGTAGCCATTGTGAATCAACGAATGGATAAATATGCAATTATTCCAGCCACCGCTCTAGCTTGTTTTGTCTACTTAAACAAACGTATGGAAGCAGGCAACCTTGTAATGCTAGCTGTCTGAAAACTAATAGTAAGCTATTGATTCTATATATCAACTGAAAAAATCGTGGTTCTCAAACCTTGTTTGTTTTGGATCTGTTGAAACACGAAAGTGAGAAAAATAAATAACACCAAACAAAACAATGCCGGACCGTGTTGCGGAGGGATTGTGGGACGAGGCGTGCGAGGTGGCACGGTTTGGAGAGGGATCTGTCACGGTGTGGTAGTGAAAATGGCGATTGATAGAAGAGGTGAAGAAAAAAGATGGTGAAAAAAAAAAAAAAGTAAAGAAAAGAAAAGAAAGAATAAAGAATGGTAAAGAAAAAAATAAAGAATAGTTACCCAAATTAAAAGAAGAGCACGTATAGTAAAATCCTTGCTCTAGTGCTCTACTACACTAACACCATAAGCTAATCTCATAGGCTGTGGTTATAGACTGCGGCCATAACATCTGGCGATAGCTACACGGACTACTCTATCCAATATTCACGAAGCGGTTCCTGTTCCATATCTCGCGCCATATTGTTGCAACCGGTCCCATAATGTTCCGGGTCAAGTGTTTATTTATTTGGATTTATGTGGGTATTGTCGCTTGCCAGCTTCTATTGTATTAACGCATCGGCGCCCTTATATCTAAACTCCAGATGCTTGTAACCATCTCTCGTGTAATGCGCCGGTACCGTAGTACCAATACCCCGTCTATCCGGAAGTGTACTGGTGCCGGAATAGTACCACGGCACCGGAATAGTACCATTGCCGGTACCAGCGCCAGCCACCGCGTGGCTGGAATTTCACCCCGCCGCATGGCTGCTCGCGCGCGCAGTGTCCGGTGGGTCATCTAACATATAATATTCTTATCAGCATATTAGTTAAATTCCATTTCAAGTATCGGATTCATCTTTTATGGAATTATTCTACTTTATTATACCATGTTTAAGTTCAAAAACAAATTTAAATTCACCTCCAGCAACAACGATAATTCCGACACCGGCCTGAACAAGTCTCAAGACTCCAGAGAAACCGTTAGTAATAATTTGTCAGATAACTTTCTGAAATTGTCCATGAACAATTCCCACCATGATTCTAACGGCACTGAAACCTTGAATAACGCCGGTGATAGTTATGGCGCCAACGGTTCTTCCAGTTCCTCGTCCAATAATTCGTCGTCACATTTGCCCAAATCGTCTCCCTCCTCGGCTAATAAACAGAATGGCTCGGCTCCTTCTGGATCCCATAATGGGTCCACTAATACCAATACTGCCGCCAGCAATGGGTACAGCGACGGGCAGCTGGCCAACCCGGGTCTTTTGACAATAAAATTTTATAACTCCGATAACATCAAACTTCCCACAAAGATTATCAACAATAAGCACGCGTTGAACGCATTGGCTTCCAGCACTCTCTCGGATAATATTAAATCAGAATTGGTAAAGAAAATCAGTTCCATCAATGAACTGGATGATTACTTATCTCCTGACGTCAATTCCCAATACTTGCCTGCGATTGTGAACATTCCGAATCCTAACACCAATGAGACCTTAACTAGATCGTTATTATACTTGACAGTGGAATTTGAAAATAACGTATTGGTCATTGAACCCAATGATGGAACTATTAACAAGTCTATCTGGAATAAAGTGGTGTCGTTTGATGTGACCAAAGCTTTACAATCCGTCAATAGCTCGTCTAATTTCCTCAATTTGAATTTATTCATCCGGTTACCTAGTTTTTTCAATCCCAACCAAAACCCTGTTAAAGATACGAATGACCATTCTGAAGAGAATGAGTCTCTTAAAAACGAAAAATCGTCGTCAAATGAAGCAAATGGCGCTCATGATACCAACCGTGTCGCTAACCAAAGACCCAAGACTTCGGTAGAAGAAATCCTTATAGGGTCTATTAAGTTGCCCTTGAACTTGAAATATCATAATGAGTCTATTCGTTTGTTGAACCATGAATATTTGTCGTTTAAAAACATTTTGGACAACTCCAAGGCCGTAGGAGACTTAATGATTTCCATAGACTTCAAGCCGATTATGAAGAGACATTTAACGATTGATGACTTTGACTTGTTAAAGGTCATTGGAAAGGGTTCATTTGGGAAAGTCATGCAAGTGTTCAAGAAGGATACAAATCAAATATATGCATTAAAAACCATTCGGAAACAGCACATCATCTCCCGAATGGAAGTGACGCATACTTTGGCAGAGCGAACTGTGTTGGCGAAAATCACCAATCCGTTCATTGTTCCTTTGAAGTTCTCTTTCCAGTCCAAAGAAAAATTATATTTGGTGCTTGCATTCATTAACGGGGGAGAATTGTTCCATCACTTACAACGAGAGGGGAAGTTTTCCATGGATAGATCCAGATTCTATATTGCAGAATTATTGTCTGCCATTGAAAGCTTGCACGAATTGAATGTTATTTATAGAGACTTGAAACCAGAAAACATCTTGCTAGACTATCAAGGACATATTGCATTATGTGATTTTGGCTTGTGTAAGTTGAATATGAATAATGAAGACAAGACCAATACTTTCTGTGGGACCCCTGAATACTTGGCCCCAGAGTTATTGCTTAATCAAGGATATACCAGGTCTGTTGATTGGTGGACATTGGGGACCTTGCTTTACGAAATGTTGACAGGGTTACCTCCATTCTATGACGATGACCATAACGTCATGTATAGAAAAATTTTGCAAAATCCATTGAAATTCCCCAGCTTCTTGGAAAACACCGACGTTAAAGATTTGCTTGTCAAATTATTACAAAAAGATCCCAGTAAACGATTGAATGATCCTCAAGTGATTAAAAGTCATCCATTCTTCAAGGATATCGATTGGGTCAAATTGTTGAATAAAAGCTATTTACCTCCTTTCAAACCCAATGTGGAAAGCTTACTAGACACCTCGAACTTTGACCAGGATTTCACCAGTGAAAAGCCTCAAGATTCGGTGGTGGACAGTTTCTTAAGTGAGTCAGTCCAAAAACAGTTCGGTGGTTGGACTTATAATGGAGACAATATGCTTCCATAGATATTTGGATTTTCATTTCTCTTTTGTTTTAGCATGTAGTTTAGTTTCAATATCATACTAATCTAGACATCTACGATATCATAAAAAAATCATAAATCAATCATAACTAATCATAAAAAATTAAAACTAATTATACAAATATTACTTCCGGGTAATTACTTCCGGGCAGCGTTATTATAAGTAGCTCCCCCTTTACCAGGAAAAGCACTCCCCCCAAACCGATTATTCTTATCTGTCTTGCCTTTGGTTAAAGGAGCTCCATGTTTAGGATGTTGAGGCACATCTCCTTGAGCCCATCTCTGTTGTTCTCGTTGCTGAAATTCGGGATACGAAGGATTCAAATGTTCAGGGTTTGCTTGTGTTATATTGACCAATTGTGGTTTGACTTTGTAGACGTTTGGATCGTTCATAGGATCGTATCCATCTGGACGTTGTTTCTCTTGTGGATAATTGCTATATCCTTGGTATCCAGGGGCCTGTGGCTGTCCAGGAGGTGTGTTTCCGGGCGGATTGTTCCCACCAGGGTACTGGGAATATCCTTGTTGATAAAAAGGCTGTGAATAGGATTGTGAGTTTCCTGGAGCTTCAGCATTGGTCTGGGAAGTATCTGGAGTTGTCTGATACCCGTGCTGCAAGTTGGAGTCCTGATACGAAGGAGGGTCACTCGACATTTTTTCTTTTCCACTCATGATAAATATATATATAAATCCACTTCAATAAAGGGCCACTACTACTGTTTATATACTCAAACGTCGTCTTCAATGAGTCAATATGCTTCCTGAATTGATTGCAAAATGGCTGTGAAAGAATGAGCAGCTGGAATTTCAGCCAAATTGGGTTGCAAGAATCGCGCAGTTGAGAATTTTTCATCATTGACTCAATTTATAGTGAAGATGAACCTGATGATCGGTATCAACAAGACGTTTGTCCGGGGAAAGAAGACTAGTCTAGTGACCGGGTCCACGCAGAGAGTGGTGAACCAGTTGAGTGCGTTGTCTGCGTCTAGAAAGCAGCCCAAATTAATAAAATTAAATCAACAAGATTTAATCAAGCATAATACTATTCAGAATGCCTGGAGGTCTTTCACAAGAAAACAACATAATAAAAGAGAAGAACAGTTGCAGAAGCAATATGAATCGATATATCAAGCTATGGAAACATTGAAATCGGTGAATCCCCTGTTGTATGAAGTAGCTAATAAGCAGGAGACAAAGAGCTTATATCCACTTAACCTTCGAGTGCCAACGGACTATCCTCCAAACCAGCCATGGGTATATAATTATAAGAAATAGAGGACACTTGTATATATGTAACTAGAATTAATTTACACTTTGGTAGTGCTAGTTTGAGCTTCGTATATTGTACACTATATTACATCAATCTTCTATATTACGGACTTTTCTCTTTCGCCCGGGCGTGTTATTAGGTGATTCTTCTTGACTAACCCCATGTCCATTTCCAGCCTGTCCTTGAGGTGGTTCTACCGAATCCTCAAAATCATCATAATCATCTTTCAATAACTGCCCGTCATAGTGCGTTTCTCCTTGTCGTTTCATAAGATTCCGGATATAATTACTTGACGACAAACTGAATATATGGTCGTCATCCGTATAAGTGATCTTTCTCTTGTTGGAGACATTGGTGTTCTTACTAAAGTTCTCAAATCCTTTCACTATGTTTCCATATAGACTCTCATTAAAATATTCGTTTTCTCGCTCATAAATCAAATCCTCCAATTTATTCAACCGGTTATTCAACTCTTGCTTACGTAGAATCTCTTTGGTAAGCTGTGATTTCAACTGGTTGTATTCATCCTGGCCCTTCTTACCCTCTTTACTCATTGCTTGTTGTGCTGAAGTGTTGATAATCAGAAATCGGTTTACTTGTTTTCGCGATATCTCCAGTTAAATATTTTTTTTTCATTTTTTATTTCATTTTATTTCATATTCCAAATATATTTAATAAATAGTCTACTTAAGATTAAAGCTTCGAGTCGGCTACTACAGGACCCTCGGTATATAAATCCTCTAAAATCTGAGCAAAAAACTTTTTGGCCAATGGTCTTTTGACTTTCATCGTAGGCGTAACGACATTTCTATCTAAGGTCAAAGGTTCAAACTCAATAAATACGTTCTTCACCTTTTGGAACCCTTTTAAGTGGGGAACAGCCTTATTGATTGACTCCACTAACACTGCTTTGGTGTTTTTGTCATTAATAACCTGTAAAAGTTCTTCATCAGACATCTTATCAGCAGCTTTGACTCCACAGAACCGAGTCAAGAAAGATACCATAGAAGGCTTATCAATTCCCAAAATCCCCACCAAGTAGTTCTTTAAAGGATCTCCATGAATAAAGATTTGACCCAAAGAAGGATTGTTGGATAAATAACTGTTTTCAATGCTCTCTGGTGCAATAAATTCCCCTTGAGCCAACTTGAAAAAGTTCTTAACTCTATCAACAATATAGATTCTTCCAGTCTCGTTAGATATCTGACCAATGTCTCCAGTATGGTACCAGCCCTCTTGATCAATGGTCTCAGCTGTCTCTTCTGGGTTTTTATAGTACTCTGGGAAGATTTGACATCCTCTAAGGAGAATTTCTCCTCGAGGTCCACCGGCGTCGTTAGCAGTATAATTCATATCAGGCAACTCTCTCAACTTGATCTCGGTGGTAATACTAATGGCACCAGAACTACCTGGTTTAGCGTCGAATATAGGTGACAAACAAACTCCTGCAAACACTTCAGTAGTTCCGTAACCTTGAGAAATCCCCACTTGCAAAGCAGCTTTTAAAAACGAAATTGTTCTTGGGTCAATAGGAGCAGAACCAACAACCACATACTTAAGATTGTCAAACCCAAACTGAGACTTGATTTTGCTGGCGACTACCTTATCAAAAACAAATGATTTCCCTTCAGATCCATCAGCTACTGCTTGGGCAGCCATCTTATCATTAAACACCTTATTAAAGAGCTTCTTCGACAAACCAGAAGCATTAGGGTTTTCAATAGTGGCGGCCTTGATAGCGGCTTCAAACTTATTCAAAATCCGAGGCACAAGAGCAATCCGAGATGGCTTGGCCAATTTCAAATCATCAACCAAAGTTAATGGACTGTAGTTTAATTGAGGCATCTTGATACAAGAGCCAGTGAACAATGCCACATAAACAGCTGTCCGTTCGAAAATATGTGCAAACGGTAAGAAAGAAAGGGCATCTCCAGCCGGAGGCATTTGGGTCAAGAAGAACGTCACACAAGCCACCGCACATTCATGGGTCAAACTAACTCCCTTGGGATTAGCTCCTGTAGTTCCTGAGGTGAAACTGATGGTGTTCATGGTTTTTGCAGATGGTGGCAAGTTTGCACAAGGAAACATTTCCCCCAAGGCCATAATTTGATTAAAGTCATTCAAGGTAATGTGGTTTTCACCACAGGCTTTTCTCAACCCCATATCAGATTCAAATAATGGATCCATGGATACGATAGAGATCAAATGGCCCAAAGAGTCTGGAAACTTCTTTTTCAATTCGATAATGGTTTTAATATGTTTTTTGGAAGCAATAACAATAGGAGATTGAGTCAACTCCAAAATATATTCCGAGGTGTTAGCACCCAATGTATCATACAAAGAAGTGTTGGTGATGGAATAACTAGCACAAGCAAGATCACTCACCACCCATTCATACCGATTACTGGAGTAAAGGGTGACAATAAAAGAATGGTTCTTATGATCATAGCTTTTGTAATCCTTGATATGCGCATCAATCTTTGCATGACTTTCATACTTCGACAGTTGTTTGAAAGGACTATTTTGCAAATGATGAAGAATCCCTGCTCCCAAATTGTTTTTCATTCTTCTGATATCTTTATAAGTGAACGTCTGGTATTCATCTTCTGATTTCTGTAAGCCATAATCGTATTTTCTATATTTTATGCAAGCTGTGTCCTCTCTTTGACTAGCAGCATTTTCAAATCCGCTATGGGAGGTCCGAATGTCTTTGAATAAATATTTCTTCAAATGATCCAAGGAAGCCTTGTTTCTGTAGATTTCAGAATACCCATCGGTCTTGGATCCGGCTAGAGGGGCAGCTTGAGAAGACAATTTAAGTGGTAAATGCTTCTCCAACAACTCTAACCGAGGTGCCACTGATTCATCAAACACACTGTCGGAATGTGGGGAGGCAAACATGATATTGTCGAACTATACGTTTCAATTAAGTCTCCAATGAACCTTTCAATTGAACTATTGCAATTGGAGTAGAAAAAATAAAAAAAAAAAAGAAGATAAAATAAAATAAAATAATATAAAAGAAAAAAAAACGATTCCAATATACCATTGAACAATTCCAGTACGGGGTAGCATCATGGACCACGGCTCATCGCACGACTCCAACGGCTAGTATTGTTAGTCTCTACACGTAGCCCGGCAGTAATCGACTATTCGTTCCCTCTGGACCGAGAAAAAGAAAAACTCCGACTCCGAATGCCACATGCGAATCAAGTAGATTTCATCAACTGATACTTGACTAATAACCTTGTACATCAGCAGTAACCTCCGGGAAAGTTCCGCAAATTCTTAGTCACGTAGTCTCTACATGTAAATTCATGGCCATTAGCTGCCCCTGTCCCGCCGTTCGTCCTAAACCCTCGTTGACGTGTTCGGAGAATGATTGGTCGGATAATTGTTGTCCACTTTTTTTCCTCAACTATAAATTGCAACGGATACGCTCATTGGGAATTTCACCATATTCAATTGTGAATTGTCAATTTAATTTGTTAAGTAATTATGGCTGTAACTAAAGTTTTTGCTAGATCTGTGTACGACTCCAGAGGTAACCCTACTGTGGAAGTTGATTTGACCACTGATAAAGGTTTATTCAGAGCTATTGTTCCTAGTGGGGCTTCTACCGGGATCCATGAAGCCTTGGAATTGAGAGATGGTGACAAATCCAAATGGTTAGGTAAAGGTGTCACCAAAGCCGTTGGAAATGTCAATGACATCATTGCTGCTAAATTTGTTGAAGCTAACTTGGATGTTAAAGATCAAGAAAAAGTTGATGCTTTCTTGAATGAATTAGATGGTACTCCTAACAAATCCAAATTGGGTGCCAATGCTATCTTAGGGGTTTCTTTGGCTGCTGCCAAAGCTGGTGCCGCTGAAAAGGGCGTTCCTTTGTACAAGCATTTGGCTGACTTGTCTGGTGCTAAACAAGATCCTTATGTGTTGCCAGTTCCTTTCCAAAACGTTTTGAACGGAGGTTCTCACGCTGGTGGTGCTTTAGCTTTCCAAGAATTCATGATTGTTCCAACCAATGCTCCTTCTTTCTCTGAAGGGTTAAGAATTGGTTCTGAAGTTTACCACAACTTGAAGTCTTTGGCTAAGAAACAATACGGACAATCCGCTGGTAATGTTGGTGATGAAGGGGGTGTTGCTCCAGATATCGCTACTCCAAAGGAAGCTTTAGACTTAATTATGGCTGCCATTGAAAAAGCTGGTTACAAAGGTTTAGTTGGTATTGCCTTGGATGTTGCTTCTTCTGAATTCTACAAGGATGGTAAATACGATATGGACTTCAAAAACCCAGACTCTGATCCTTCTAAATGGTTATCCGGAGAACAATTGTCTTCTTTATACGAAGAATTAATTGAACAATACCCAATTGTTTCTATTGAAGATCCATTTGCCGAAGATGACTGGGATGCTTGGGTCCACTTCTTCTCCAAGGTTGCTGGTAAAGTCCAAATTGTCGGTGATGACTTAACTGTCACTAACCCATTGAGAATCAAGACTGCCATCGACAAAAAAGCTGCTGACGCTTTATTATTGAAGGTTAACCAAATTGGTTCTTTGACCGAATCCATCAAAGCTGCTAACGACTCTTACGCTGCTGGTTGGGGTGTTATGGTTTCCCACAGATCTGGGGAAACCGAAGATACCACTATTGCTGACTTGTCTGTTGGTTTAAGAGCTGGTCAAATCAAGACTGGTGCTCCTGCCAGATCTGAAAGATTGGCCAAATTGAACCAAATCTTAAGAATCGAAGAAGAATTAGGTGACAAGGCTATTTACGCTGGTAAAGATTTCCACGTCTCTTCTACTTTATAAATGTGACTACACTGATTTATGTATAATTAATAGTGTGAATAAAGATATAATTTACTAATTTTTCCGTTTTTTTTTTTCTTTCCATTTTATTTTTTCAATTTTTTTATTTTTATTTTTATTTTTTCTTTTGCTTTTATTTTATTTATCTATTTGATCTATTTAATTTATTCCTTATGATACTTGTCCAATGCCTCCTCTAACCGCTTTACAACATGATATATCTCAATAAATTTATTGTACAAAGGTAAAGGTGCTACCCGTATAACACTGGGTCTTCTTTCATCACAGATTATACCATGATCATGTAAATAATCATTGATTTTATCCATCAATCCTTCAGGACTGAATAGTAATGATAACTGACATCCTCTTTCCTCTTGGCTTAAGGGAGTTAGGATCTTAAATCCATACTTCTGTGACTCGTCATTTTGATCAATGTAGTATTTACTCTTCTGTAAACTGTCTTGCAAGTATTGAGTCATTTCAACACTTTTCAATCTTAATTTTTCAACCCCTCCCTTATTTTGAAACATTTCCAAAGACGCTTGAACTGCCACCACATCAAGCACAGAAGGATTAGATTGCCTATAGGACAATGCTGATTTTATTGGGTCGAATTTCTCCAACATCTTGAATCTCTCTGAACCATTATTTCCCCACCATCCTGCTAATCGTGGACTGAAATGCTCAGGCGAATTATCCTTAGTGTATTTTTCATGGACAAAGATTCCTCCTATAGCACCTGGTCCTGAATTCAAGTATTTATAAGAACACCAGACCGCAAAGTCCACACCCCAATCGTGCAACTTCATAGGCACATTTCCCACCGCATGAGCCAAATCCCATCCCACAGTAATGTCATAAGACTTTGCTCTTTCGGTGATAGTCTCAATATCAAAATATTGCGCCGTATAATATTGAATTCCTGGCAAACACACCAACGCCAATTCATCTTTATGTTCGTCGATAGTACGCAAGATTTGCTCTGTCTTCAAATACGTTTGTCCTTGAGGAATTTGTAATTGGATCAAGTGAGATTCATCATAGCCAAACAACTTGACCATATTCAAAAATGCATAGAAATCCGACGGAAACGCCTGTTTTTCAAATAAAATCTTTGTTTTGGTTCCTTTGGGCTTATAAAAACTCATCAACAAAGCGTTCAAATTACTAGTCAAAGACCCCATCACCGCCACTTCATTCTCCTTCCCTCCAACTATCGGCGCAAGCAATGGCAATAAAGGAAGATCAATATCGACCCAGGACGTCAATTCCGGTGCCCCTGGGTGGTTGAAGTGACTTTCTACGGCTCTTTGGCCCCAGGCATTCAATTCATTGTTCACGGCTGTCTGAGTAGCTTTAGGCATTAACCCCAAAGAGTTTCCACAAAAGTAGATACACCGAGTGGACGGTTCGAACTTTGGACTGGAGATTCCAAGCGATTGGAATGTAGGAACCACAAATTCGTCCTGATACGATTCAAACTGTTGGTCTTTGGCAATGGGATACTGTTTGGACATAGCCGCTGATGGATATGATAATTGTGCGGGCGCGTTATGATTCACTCTAAAGGACATAGTAGATGATATTGTAGAAAATAGTAAAACTGATAGTAGAGCTGATAATAGAGCTGCTCGTAGAGCTGATAGTGTAGCTGTTATATAGAGCTAAAGGTATATAGCCGGTAGCACACCTTCAGTATACTAGATCGTAGAACTGTATAAATAACAACGTAAATGTAGATATGTAATTCGCACAGCTAAACATTTGATACATCAACTCAACATGATTCATTCAGTTCTAATTTGTAAGTAGATTGTATTGGTTCTAAAAGCTCCGTACTAACGAACAGTTAATAATGATGGAATGCCACGGCTAATGAAGTTTTATACTCCGGTAGATATCCCCACGCAAAGATTGCTTCTCCAACAGGTGTTTCAATTGATTAAGGTCCGAAGTCCTCAGGAATGTTCTTTTATAACCCCGCCATCTTTACTAGAGGATTTGGATGATATTAAGGTGATCTACAGACACTATGCCACCTTATACTTTGTGTTTATAGTGGACGACCAGGAATCGGAGTTGGGGATTTTGGATTTGATACAGGTGTTTGTTGAATGTCTTGATAAATGTTTTACCAATGTATGTGAACTTGATTTGGTGTTTGGGTGGCAAGTGTTGCAGACGGTTTTAGAAGAAATAGTTCAGGGAGGGATGGTGATAGACACAAATATCACACGAATAGTGGCGGCTGTAGATGAAGCGAATAGTCAGAAGAGTACTAGTGTTAATAGTGGGCCACTTAAGTTCTTGAGTGCTGAGAGGGGATTTAGTTGGAGATAGGGAGTTATAAGATGTAGAAGAAATACAAAGAATGATGGGTTCCAATAGAACAAACATTAAATATGGATGAATAAATATGGATCAATGAATATGGATCAATGAATATGGATCAATGAATATGGATCAATGAATATGGATCAATGAATATGGATCAATGAATATGGATCAATGAATATGGATCAATGAATATGGATCAATGAATATGGATCAATGAATATGGATCAATGAATATGGATCAATGAATATGGATGAATAAATATAGTCCATCAAATATACTTCATTAAATATACTTCATTAAATATAGTCCATTAAATATACTTCATTACATCATCAAATATATTCAGTTGAGATTTATCAGAATGAGGAGACAAATACAAAGTATATATTCAATAATGAGACAATAATTGTATGAGGAGATAATCAAGAACACATACTGAGAGAATATATAATAGACGACGTATCAGATAACTCATAATCAGAGATAATACAATATACGTATATCTATATATATAATATATAATTCTATTTACATCACCAAAACTTCCACCCCCTTTTCTGCTCCTTCAACAACTTCTGTGTCTCTTCAAACTCAGCTTCTGATTTCTTCAACTCTTCTTGTTGTTGCTTCACGGCCATTTCCCGTTCAAACTCTCGTATATTAACCAACTTGGGATCAATTCCCTTGGTTTCTTTTTCAAACGGCAGCTTGATTTTTCCCGTTTTCCATATCGGATCATTACTCTTACTGGTTTCCAAAGCAATCTTCATTAACTCTTGTTGTTCTCGTTGTCTTAAGGCTCTATTCTTTTCATAGTGAGCTCTGACTTCAGGAGAAAATCTGGAAATTAATTCTTCATCTGTGGGAGTAGCAAAACGAAATAATACAAACCCTGAGCCAGCTATGGTTCCACCTATAGCGAATACTCGAGCCCATCTGAGCCATATGGGTGTGGGGGCAGGGGCAACCATTATTTGCTGATGACTTGCTTAGAAACTTGAGTCTTTATATTGGTTGAGTAGTGATGTGGTATACGCACGTATATAACTGATATGGTTAATAATGTTACTGTATTTATATACCACTTTTTATGTTTTACTTATCTATTCTTCCACTGTCTCTACTAATTCTCTTCTTCAATATACTTTACTTGCCTATATTTCTTCTCCATACTTCCTATATTAATTCCCTTTGCTTCTCTATATTTAGCTCTCTCTATTCTTACTCTTCTCCACATACATCACCAAACGCGCAGCCAAAATTACCATATCAATCATAAACGAGCTATACGAGCAACATAACAATCCCCAGATTCACACTACTGCCTCCTTATAGTCGTTTAAGTCATCGTTTTCATTCCATTCATTCCTTATATATTGACCCTATCCCCTGTGTTTGCCCCCAATTATCACCATGCTGGATCTGGCCACGCCTGCTAGCAGAGTCTCTACTGGGAAGAGAAAGTATCACCTGAAGTCCAGAAATGGGTGTCTGACATGTAAGAAAAGAAGAGTTAAATGTGACGAAGGAAAACCTCGATGTGTTAAATGTACTAATTTGAATTTGGTTTGTGGATACAAGTCTGACATCGTTGATAATCCCGAACCTAAAGATATCAATTCTCAAGGTCTTCATCCATCTCCTCCACCTGGATTATCTCCTAAACTGGGGTTGAACCTGCTCCTGCCGGCGGTCTCCCATACACATAGCACTAGTGGCTCTTCATCGCTACCATCACCGGGATTCGTCGGTATTAAATCGGAACCGAAAAAACCGGATCTGGAACTAGAATCTTCAGAAGAACCTCCTACTAAACGACCTAAACAAGACGAGAAAAAACCCACTATGGCCAGCTTATTAAATGCTGGGAACTTGAACAATATCAATCTTAGCCATTTGGTTCATAGTTTGACGGAATTGGGTGGCGATTTGTCTTCCCTAGGGAGTTTGGCAAGTCTAAGTAACTTGGCTACTTTGGCTCAACTTCCTATTGATATTAGTAATTTGGGGACTCTAATAGATTCTCAATTACATAACACGTATAATAAGTCGTTGAATGGCATGAATTTGAATGGGTCTGGTTCGGGAAGTGCCGGTGCAAATGAAGAAAATGGTGCAAACGATGCAACTAGTACCGCTAATGATGCAACCAGGACGGCTGATGATGCTGCAAATGACGCTACGAATGGCGCTTCAAATGGTCATGGCTTAAATCAAAATACTCATGAACCTGCTGGCGATAGTGGCCCTGAAAAGACAAAAATCCCCAACATTTCTCCTAATATTCCCCTGTCTTTTACAGATCCTATGGCCGCTGCTATGGGTCCCAGTAATCTTAATATGCTTGACTTACGGTTGATGTTCCACTATACTTCCCAAGTAGCTAGCACTATAACTGGAGCAGGGATTTCTGACACGAATATCTGGAATTATGATATTCCTATGCTAGCGTTTGACCATCCATTTTTAATGCATTCCATATTAGCATTCAGTGCTACACATTTATCACGAACAGAAAAGGGGTTGGACCAATGTGTTACTTACCACAGAGGTGATGCTTTACGATTATTGAGAGAAGCTGTGTTGGATATAAACTCCGATAACACCGATGCATTGGTTGCCAGTGCATTGATATTGATCATGGACTCTTTAGCAAACGCTTCTCTCCCTTCTTCAACATCACCTAAATCGTTACCAGCCTCAGCATGGATTTTCCATGTTAAAGGAGCCGCTACTATTTTAACAGCCGTATGGCCGTTGACAGAGACATCTCGATTCTACAAGTTCATTTCTGTGGACTTAGGAGATTTGGGGGATATCATCAACCAGAAAGTCCATTTAAACAAAGATACTTTGACTAATAAAACCGATAAGTTCTTGACCGATTTAAAATGTCATGATTCTGATATTGCGGATTTGTTCCCAGTGCCAATAGACTCACCATATTTAATTACATTGGCATATTTGAACAAATTACATAATGAACGGTACAAATCCGACTTTATTCTTAGAATCTTTGCATTTCCTGCGTTGCTAGATAAACAGTTCTTGTCATTGTTGATGAATGGAGATATTAAGGCCATGAGAATCATGAGATCATACTATAAATTATTGAGATCATTTACCATGGAAATGAAAGATAAAGTATGGTTTTTGGAAGGAGTGGCCAACATCTTGCCCGTGGATGTTGAAGAATATGCTGGAGGCGCTGGAGGAATGCATATGATGTTGGATTTCTTAGGTGGAGGGCCATCAATAGTTGACAACGAGATAGATGACGAAATAGCCAAATTCGATTCTTCCAATTTGACCAATAAGTTGGTTGATACTAACAATCTTCCTAGTGACATTACTAGTGATTTGGAGATAATGCAGGCAGCCGATACGTTTATGAACATGAAATAGGCTTTATAGATAATTAGTATGATAGTATGATAGTATGATTGTGAGAGAATGATAGCAGACACTGTAACACTATGAGAGTATGACACTATTCAGTAGACACCGTAACACCATGAGAGTGTGGCACGATTCAGTAGACACTATGTCAGTGACAGTGACAGTGACAGGCAGAAGAAAACAACATCGGCTAACAAATTCACATATTCACAATTGACGCACAAAACGACCAAATTACTAACAAATCAACAAGCTAACAAGTCAACTACAACACTGGTAATACATCCTGACTCCTCATAGTAAAGTACTACGAACTACTATCAAAGAATACCACCACAATGAATACTACCACTACAATAATTCCACTACAATAATACCACCACAAACAACTACAAATACAATCGCTCAATCACTAACTAGTAACTTCTTATGGTCGTGTGCTCTCCTATGATAACATCCAACCCCTTTTCTCATATTACAACAACCAGCCAACGGTCCCATTTCCTCCCCTACCACCACCTTACGTCCAGATTGTCTCTTCTGCTCCGCCTACTACCACCACCTCCCCCTTCTCTTCACTCCTTATCCCCTATAAATAAGCTCTGGTAACTATTCCCATATTCTCGATTCTCACTCTCAAGGATTGGAAGAAAAAATTTTCCCTAACATTACCTTTCGCCTCTTTTACTAACTTGGTTGTTGTTTTCTCTGGAGTAGCGGCTAACGTGGTTGAATATAGAACACCTTAGCTTGAATTGCTTGTGCTTGTTGTGTGGGGAAAAAAATTGACATTTTTTTGAATTTGGCTATCTTATCCTGACTTGTTGTTGTTGTTGTTGATAGTGTTGACTTGAATTGGACTTAATCGTACCTGGTGTTTTGATATAAGTCGGACATAAAATGCAGACCATAAAATGTGTTGTAGTGGGAGACGGGGCTGTTGGAAAGACGTGTTTGTTGATTTCTTACACCACCAGTAAGTTTCCGGCTGATTATGTCCCTACGGTGTTTGATAATTACGCGGTTACAGTGATGATTGGAGACGAACCATTTACCTTGGGGTTGTTTGATACGGCTGGACAAGAAGATTATGATAGATTAAGACCGTTGAGTTATCCATCTACCGACGTGTTTTTGGTGTGTTTTTCGGTGATTGCTCCTGCTTCGTTTGAAAATGTTAGAGAAAAATGGTTTCCCGAGGTTCACCATCATTGTCCTGGGGTGCCATGCTTGATAGTGGGGACCCAAACTGATTTGAGAAATGATGATGTGATTTTGCAAAGATTACAAAGACAGAAATTATCGCCTATTTCTCATGACATGGGAGAAAAATTGGCTAAAGATTTAAGAGCAGTTAAGTATGTGGAATGTTCGGCTTTAACTCAAAGAGGTTTAAAGACGGTATTTGATGAAGCCATTGTGGCTGCTTTAGAACCTCCGGTGATTAAAAAGTCAAAGAAATGTACCATTTTGTAATATAATCCGTTTTCCGTTTATGATATGCCCTCTGGGTCCTTAATTTGTTACAAGATTACTGATTACACCAATTGTTTAAGAAAATAATAACAAAAGACACTGGACTTTACCTTATCATTATTACCTATGTCCTTAGATTACTGAATTCTATTTATTTCTCCTGCTATATGCTTATGTCTATTCTTGCGTGGTTATTTTGTTATTTGATGTTTGTAATGTCGATGTGGTGCTATATATATAGGAGCCGCTAAAAGTAGTTTCAATATACAGAAACCGAGTGATGTTGCGATTTGATTTTTGCTGATTACAGCTGGTTGATAACCGATTTGTATGTTTTTACAGTTGCGATTTTAAGGTTTAGAAGGCCTGCATTGGCAATGATAATTGCATTGACATACAGAATGAGAATTAGCAAAATTGTGATTTTTACAGATATTGAAACTTGATTTTATAAATTAACCCTTACCAGCTAACAGAATTAGAACAGTAACAACCGTAACACACCAGTACCATTCATCACGGTATCATCACAGTATCATCATATACAAACCATCTCCAACAATACACATCCTCTCTCCATATTTAACTCTTCGCGATACATCTATTATTGCAAAATTGCTATCTGATAACCGGTGAGACTTGAAACAGTTTCACCAAACATTCAATTGACTTTATTGTATTATTATACACCATTGATATCGTCACACAATCTAGGTCCCTGTCCAAACCAGTTTGAACCCTTCAACTTTAGCCCGCGGCTCGATACCTGAGTCTTAAACTGAATTCCGAAGAGACGATATATATCCCATACGGTGCATTGATTAGATAACTGTATAGATTCCTGATATCTGATCTTTATTGCCCCTTATGGAGTCCAACAGACAACTAGAAACAGACGTTGCTGACTCAGGAATCGACAATTTACATCACCAAAACACACAGAGTGATGCTGATAACAATGGTTCTAAAGAGCTTCCGTTTGATATAGATGGACTTTTATCCCTCCAATCCCACTTGAAAGACATCAACTATGCCGAATACCAACAACATTATCTAAACGAAGGAATTAATCCCATCAGGTCCACTGCCAGCTTGGAAACTCCGGACTCCCGGAATCTTCTTCATATTTATATCAGTTCACTAGAAGCGGATTTCGGCTATACTTTAACGTCACAACTTCTGTCGAATTTCGCTACAAGAAACCTGGATTATCACGGGATTAATAATGAAACAAAAGAAAAAGTGATTGTTAAGATGTCTTCTGATAATGATAACCCCCACCAGATTATTAACGAATGGTACTATCTTTCTGGCACCAATGTTGTTCAACGGTCGACCGAATCCAAGACGCTTCTAGATAGTTGGAAATTCAAACACCCAAGGACATTTAGTTCCAACATCCCCGGACTTTTATATCCCCATAAGGCATTCACGATTGTTCCGAAAGAACCTTTGAACTTGAGTCCTCGACATGTATTAGTGTACCTAGACAACGATTATGTGCCTATTAAGGAGTACTATAAGAATTCTAGTTTACATCAACAAAGTCGTTTGAACCAAGGAGAGGCGTTAGAGAGCTCTCATAGTATAACGTCTAGCAATTCGTATTCAAGTTTACGTCGAAACAGTTTTACCAACTACATTACCAGAGAAAACCCTGGCCCTTCTGGTGCCAACAGTGGTTTTGGAAATGGAAGTGCCAATGGAACCTCTTCGGCAGTAGCTGCTCAAGGATTTGTTAACAATAGCAGGAGTTTTAATGATGAAAGCAGCCTCAATAGAAATAGAGAACATTTCAAGACTCCACTTGAAGTGGTGGCGATTCTAAATGATATGATTAAAGTTCTCAAGACGCTTCGTATCATTCATAATATGGGAATTGTTCACAATGGACTCAAGCAAAGTAGTATATTAAAATCCAAGTCTAGTCCTGATGATATAAGGATTCTTGGGTTTGAATATAGTTTTTCTGTTCAACCTGAAGATTGTTCCAATGCGTCCCGAAGACCTTACTTGGAAAAAGCCCCAGAATATTTGACGTATTTGGCCCCAGAAGCTATTGGTGATGTTCATAAAGGATCGGACTTCAGAACTGATTTCTACTCCATTGGTGTGATTCTTTACGAGTTATTTGTGGGAAGACTTCCGTTTCCAACAGACAATCCTTCCCGGTTAGTACGAATGCACACTTTCCATAAGCCTGTGGCCCCCAATGTGGTTGCCAATTGGATCAATGAGAGTCTTAGTATTCTTATTATGAGATTATTGGAAAAGAACCCCTGGAAACGATATCCCGATTGTCTTACCTTAATTAATGACTTGATCAAAATCAAAAATGGATATATAGCAGAGATTAATGAAGGAAGATCGAATCCCTTCAACTCGGATCCCGACTCTGATGTGATTCTCGTCAAGGAAGATCCTATGGAGAAAGACGAAAACGACTTGCCTTCATTTATAATGCCCAGAAGAATGTTTGGTCGAGCCAAAGAGTATGAGTTCTGTTCTCATATATACAATTCTACTATGGGTGGACTTAATATCACGTTGATCCAAGGTCCTTCAGGAGGAGGGAAGACCACCATGTTGCACGACTTAGAAGATATGGCTATATCCAAACAGGAATTTTACTTTTACTGGAAGTATAATGAGTCCGATCGGAATTCCACTGTTTATGGAGCTTTCTTCCATGGTTTAACTGCTTGTATCAAACAGATTTTATCATCATCCAAGGAGAATATCGAGAAATGGAGACACACATTCATATCCAATATCCCCGTGGATTTAAATATCTTGATGCAGTTGATTCCCGAATTCAAGACCTTAATTGGACCTAAATATTCAACTCTTTTGCACGAAAGACAAGGAAGGTCCAATGGCACTCATCATCCAGAGTTCAATAATCAAGACAGTTTAAACGAACAAACATTCAACTTGGAACTTCGAATTCGGTATTTGATTAAAGCCATCTATGGACTATTGGCTACCAATGGTATATCTGTGTTTTTGGACGACTTACACTTTTGTTCAGCCAACGAATGGAGAATGGCAGCAGAAATCTTTGATTATTGCAATAGTGGTGATTTGAAAGATAAAGTTTGCTTGAAGTACTTTTGCACGTTTGATACTTCTGGAACTCAAGCGTTTTCCAAACCGGAGATTATAGCGTTCTTAAAAAGCTTCAATGTCAAGATTTTCGAGTTGACTTTGAATACAATTAAACTCCCGGACTATATTCAATTCTGGAAACACTGTGTTGTAAGTAATGACACACATAGTGACTATGAAAATGGTCTGAATCAATTACCTACCAGCTTTGGAGCCATGAACGTTTATAACACCGACTCTTCGGCGCAACATCTGGACGCTGTGGCGACGGAAACTGAAGAGGGGTCGTTTCTGGATGAAACGGTGGTGGAGACAGCCAAAAAGCTCTGGGATACTAGTGGAGGTAATATCTTGAAGACAAAGATGATTGTTCGGACATTATACTGGCAAGGAAAGTCCAGCTACTATAGTGATCGAGGAACCGTGAAAGGAGCGTGGCACTTGGATTTAGGAGATATTTCCTTTGGCGAAGATATTGACGATCTTCTCCTGACGTTCTTGGATCTTTGTTTGCCAGAAGAATGTGTTTCCCTCTTGAAGTTCGGGTGTTTGTTGTCATCACCAGATTTTAACTTGATGGACTTGGCCATTGCTTCTAATTTACCGTTGAAACGGGCGTTTGAATTGATGACTATTTGTGTGGAATCCAGAGCCGTGGTTCCTACAAGCTCCTTTTACAAAATGCCATTCCATTTGTTCGAGTCCAAGGAGTTTCCGTTCACTTTGACGGATGAAACAATATGGGAATTGGCAGCTGGAACCTCGTTTCTGTTTTTCCATGATTCCGTTAGATCGTTTATGTTACGGGCTATGGAAGAAGAAAATGAATTGGACAGCTTCAATCGCCTTTGTGGATTGAATTTCTATAAGAGGATGGACCTTAATAATATATCGATTCCCAGGTTTCTTCTGATGGCCAGACATTTCAATAGCTCTGTTGCTGTTGCTAAGGAAAGAGAACATGACATTTATTTCAGAGTGCTTATAGACGCTGGGAAGTTTGCCTTGGGGACTTACAACTTGAATGATTCATTAAGTTATTTTGAGTCTGCCCAAACCCTTATCAAGGACCAAGATCGTGCTGCTACTTCCAAAATCCTTTTGACCATTACTCAAATCCACTACTTTTTGGAGAATTTTGATATTTGTTTGAAGTTGATTGACGAAGCCATTGAGTCGTATGGATACCACGAGAACAATTTCCTTGTCACCAAGATCAGATGCTTATCTAACTTAAAGCGATATGATGAGACCTTGAGTGTTGCTATTAAAGGACTTAACAAACTAGGAATCGAAATCTCGTCTGACTACGATGAGTGTGTGGCTATTTGTCAGAAATATCGAAATAGAACTCCATTATCGATTTCCGAGATTCGAAGCTTGAAAGAATTACCAAAAGTCACTGACAAAGGAATTTATTTGGCGTTTGAAATCATTTCAGATATAATCCAGCCAACTTATTACTCCAACAAAGGATACATTAAAGATGCTTTGGTCCATCAAATGATCGTAATGATGTTTGAACATGGTACCACTGCCTTCTGTGCTGTTCCATTGATCTATTTGGCAAATTTCATGGCTAAAAACGCTGACAGAGCCAAGTTTCTAAGAGCAGCCGAGTATGTTCGAGTGGCGATGTATTTGATAGACAGTGACGAGAGTTTGACTTTCTCATACATCCAGACCATCTACGAAATATATCTTTCTACCATTGCTAGTTATATGGAGCCCATGAGCGACTTGTTGAAGTATTACGAAATTTTCATATCGTCGACCAGAACGTTTTTCCGGTCAGGAATCAACGCCAGAGACATGATCACGGGTTTGTCAAGATTACATTTACTCTACTTAACAGGCCATCCATTGGATGAGATTTATGCTTCCATCATGAAACAAGATCATGAATACTATGCTGTGATCAATAAGACGTACCGGAACTTACAAATTAACGGGATTCAATTGTTACACGGAGAAATAAAATTGGATGCGTTTGAGTCAAAGTTCGACGTTTCTGTCAAGTCTCCGGACTATTTATTCGCTTACAATTTCTTTAGAATCTGGTACTTGAATTGTCTAGAAAGATACGATGAAATCGTGAATATCACTGTCAATGAGATCCTCGGCATCGACTCAGTAATTCCCAATACTTTGCTTCATGCTGACTTCTATTTTGCTCTTGCGTTGGCGTTGAGTAATCATTCAACAAAGATCCCAGAGGAAGTCAGAAAGTCGTTGGAAACCAAAGTTATCAGCTTATTCAACTTATGGGACGAGGTTTGCCCTAACAATTTCCATGCCAAAAATCTAATTGTCAAGGCAACCTTGAACCAGCATAATAAGTTGTCAGAACTTGACACGCTCGATCTCTTTGAAGAGGCCATCGAAGCAGCAAAAGTTAATGGAAGCTGGTACGACGCAGCATGGGGGAACTCTTTATGTGCCAATTGGTTGATTAGAACCAACAAGAAGAGCAGAAGAATTCCATATTTTGCCAAACATTCATTGGCTCTTTTCAAATCGTTGGACATGATGTTGAATCATAATCACTTAAAGGCCAAATATGCTGATTATTTAAAGGACTATAATTGGGCTGGGATAGATGCGCTTAGTATTGGTGGTAATAGTAGTACTAGCAGCAGAGGTAATGGCCCTGTTGTGGCTGGTTCTACCTCAGGAAGCGACCAAGGAGGTTCTACTGGTGGAAGTGCTCCATTATCTCCTGGAATGATGTCACCTAATCCATTGAACAGGAAATTAAACCAGTTTTTTTCTTCAGGGATCCAAAGCTCCAACACAAGAAAAGAAAGATTACTCGGTGATAGTTTCACTCCCCAACGAGAACTATCAAACAGTGACTTTCTTTCTCGTGATTCGGTTGATTTGAACGAAGCAGTCAAGGCATGTTTGGAGATTTCAGATGCGTCAAAAGATGATGATATCTTAATGAAGTTGTTAGAAAGTGCTATTATGTTCTCTGACGTGGACTATGGGGTTGTAGTCATGAAACAGCAAGATGAACTCTTCATCAAGACCATAGGATCTCCTAATAGCATTTATTGTCTTTCCAATGAACCATTGAGTTCTAGAACTGATTTATGTCCATTTTCTCTTCTTTTGCATGTGTTTCTGACAGGAAAGATTGTCAATAAAGACGAAGACGACATTTTATTCCAGAACCGATTCAGCAAGGATGACTATTACCAAAAGAACAAATGTTTCTCCATGATCTGTATTCCATTGAAGAGCTCCAAGGGCATTGCCGGAGCGTTATATTTGGAGAGCCAAAGATCCAGGCCCGAAGAGAGTCCTGACGGTTTATTCTTAAACGAAAAGAAGAAAGATTTAATTGATCTTTTATGTTCCCAGGCTACGGTTTCATTGGCCAAG
Organism: Yamadazyma atmosphaerica; assembly: GCA_030574775.1. NCBI lineage: Eukaryota > Fungi > Ascomycota > Pichiomycetes > Serinales > Debaryomycetaceae > Yamadazyma > Yamadazyma atmosphaerica. Next base: position 136,189 of record JAJMFQ010000016.1, on the reverse strand, counting down.
ATTGAGCTCTATAGTGAAATGGAGCACGCCAAAAGAATAGCAGAAGATGCTACTGCTGAAAAGGCCAGTTTCCTAGCCAATATGTCCCATGAGATCCGAACTCCGTTCAATTCGTTATTGTCGTGTTCTTTATTCTTATTGGATACAGATTTAAACAAGACCCAACGAGAATACGTGGAAACCATTCGAAGTTCAGCCATGGTGACATTGAATATCATCGATGGGATTTTGGCATTCTCTAAGATCGAACATGGATCTTTCACATTAGCCAATGAACCATTTTCCTTGATAGAATCCATAGAGAATGCCATTCAATTGGTCGGGGAACAGGCAGCGTTGAATGACTTAGAATTGGTCTTCCGTAATAGATGTCCTAGTATTAAAAACATCTTTGGAGATGAAACCAGATTTAGACAAATCGTGATCAATTTGGTAGGGAACGCCGTCAAGTTCACTTCAGAGGGCCATATATTGGTAGAAGTATCATCCAAAGAAATCGTGGGCAATAGACACGAAATCAGCATCTCCGTGGAAGATACTGGTATAGGTATTCCTAAGGATAGCAGTCATAAAGTTTTTGGAGCTTTCTCTCAAGTGGACTCTTCGTCAAGACGAATCTATGGAGGATCCGGATTAGGACTCGCCATCTCTAAAAAACTCGCTGACTTGATGGGTGGTACCTTGACTTTCGATAGCGTAGAAGGAAAAGGTAGTACCTTCTACTTTGTGGTGAATGCCGAAGTTGAAATATGTAATGAGCCGGAAATCACCTTTGACAAACAGAAAGCCAAAGAGCTAGGAACTACTAATCACACGTTAATAATTGACAACCACAAGTATACTCGTGTATCGTTAAAAGAGAATCTCGAATGGTTTGGGTTATCGGTATCAATAATTGATACGGTCAGTGATTTCAACACCGAGAAGTATTTGGATTTAAACTCCATCTTTGTCCATTACGAACAGTTTGATGAGCTTGCTAAAATCAGAGACCAATTAGACCCCAAGCTTCGAGTGATTCTCATCTCACAATTCGGGAAGTCGTTACCCAAGGAAATTGATGATAACAACACATTTTCCATATTGTTGGTGCCATTTCAAAAGCCCAAGATAACAGAACTAATACGAAACTTGCGAAACAGCCATGGCAATATCAAAGATAAAAAACTCGAGAAAGTCGATAACACTTATTTCGCAGCCAAATATCCGTTGCGAATCTTGATCGCAGAAGATAATCTTATCAACTTGAGAGTGGCTCTCCAGCACTTGAAGAAACTTGGATACATAGCAGACCACGCCAAAGACGGGGTAGAAGTGATAGACAAGTGTTTGGAACTCTTGAATAGAAATGAACATTATGATGTCATATTCATGGATATTCAAATGCCTCGAAAAGACGGAATCACCGCTGCGATTGAATTGAAAGATTTATTTGAAGGAGACGGCAAGCAGAAATACTTACCAGAGATCGTAGCACTTACTGCCAATGTTGCTGGAGAAGACAGACAACGGTCGTTGGCATGTGGAATGACAGATTTCGTATCAAAGCCCATCTTACCCCACAATTTGAAGGCTGTATTGCAGAAAATTGGAGAGCGGAAGATTCAAACCCACTAATGACTATTTATTTATATTATATTATTAGACACTTATAGATATGTACTAATTCGACAAAAACAATATATTACTGTATAGTTTATACATATATACAATTGACATAACTTTATTTTAAATTCAATTCATCTACTTTGCGTGAGATACATCTAGAGGGTAACGCTGGTACCATTCTTTTGATTGTAGAGACTGACTCTTTCTTGTTTCCAATTTTTCAAGTCCTGTTGGTACTTGTTCCATTCAGATTCATTTTTAGCAAACTTGGCCTTTTCATCGGCGGCTAACGAGTTCCAGTCTCCAGATAATTCCTTCAAAACTTCCGAAACCTCACGGCCGTCTCCAACAAAGTTCTGTTTGACAAAGGCAGCAAATCCAAACACTGGAGGTTTAGGTTTGGGGGCATAAGTCTGGGCATAATCTTCATTGAATTCATCAGCCTTGTCTTGATAGCTGGACTTTTCAAAGTCTGATAACTGTTTCCACTCACTGCTAACCTTGGCCATAGTTCCAGGGTTCAATTTGACGTACATGTTGAACGGAGACAACTTTCTAGGGGTCTTCAACGCTTCTTTAAGCTGTTTATCATTCTTAGCTTTTGCTTTCAATTGAGCTTCTTTGGCCTTTGCCTTGGACTTTTGTTGACTTATTTTCAGTTTCTCCTTGGAAAATTTCTCTTTCAATTTGCTGTATACTTGTTTTTCCTTCTTCAATTTCTCTTTCAACTTTTCGTACTCGAGAGTTTCTGGCGACTTCTTTCTGGCCATCAACACAGAAGAGGTGCTCAAGGCTCTGAAGGCCAGGGTGGGGAAAAAGGTGTTCACGCGTATCATGGTGGATCTGGCCACCGAATTAATCGACATTTGCAACATTGTAACCGATTTATATCAAACAATTGCAATTAGTTTATAACACAGAGCTGGTTTGGTGGATAGCTGGTAGGTTTGTTTAGATTTGTGCGCGGCTGGGCGTGGGATTACCGAAACTCTAATGGCGATAAGCTGTCGCGTGTAGTGCGGTGAGATGGTGCTGGTTGATGGAACCAGGTGGTGCGGTGGTAGTACCAGGGGTGGGGTGGTTCAGTGGGACGAGACGACCGCGCGACGACGGTACGACGACGGTGCGACGGTGGCGCGACCGCCAGATCGTTGGTCGCGCTTGAAAAATTTTAAACACCCTTCAACATAATCTATCCCAACTACATAATGTATTCAGCAGCCCGTTCGGATACGTTGTTCCTTGAAGGAGAAAAGGTCAGTGGAGATGACATCAGAAACCAGAATGTGTTGGCAGCCCAATCGGTGGCAAATGTCGTCAAATCATCCTTGGGTCCAGTTGGATTGGATAAAATGATGGTGGATGATATTGGAGACGTTACTGTCACCAACGATGGGGCCACCATTTTGGCATTGTTAGACGTCCAGCATCCGGCAGGAAAGATTTTGGTGGAGTTGGCTCAACAGCAAGATCAAGAAATCGGAGATGGGACTACCTCTGTGGTGATTATTGCCAGTGAATTATTAAGAAGAGCTAATGAATTAGTCAAGAATAAAATCCATCCTACCACCATAATCACCGGTTATAGATTGGCTTCCAGAGAAGCCATACGTTATATCAACGAAGTATTGTCGATGCCAGTGAATTCTTTAGGAAAAGACACTCTTGTCAATATTGCTAAGACGTCTATGTCGTCCAAGATTATTGGATCTGATTCCGAGTTTTTCAGTAAATTAGTAGTGGATGCCATGTTGGCCGTCAAGACTACAAGCAATAAAGGTGAAACCAAGTATCCGGTAAAAGCCGTGAATATTTTAAAGGCACATGGGAAATCTTCAACTGAAAGTATGTTAGTCAATGGATATGCTTTGAACTGTACCGTTGCCTCCCAAGCCATGACCAAGTCTGTTACCAATGCCAAAATTGCCTGTTTGGATATCAACTTGCAAAAGGCAAGAATGGCCATGGGAGTTCAAGTTAATATAGATGATCCAGAGCAATTGGAAGAAATCAGAAAGAGAGAAAATGGAATTGTTATTGAAAGAATCCAGAAAATCTTGGATAGTGGTGCCAATGTGATCTTGACCACCAAAGGTATTGATGATTTATGTTTAAAGGAGTTTATTGAAGCCAACACCATGGCTGTCAGAAGATGTAAGAAGGAAGACTTGAGAAGAATTGCCAGAGCCACCGGAGCCACTTTGGTCAGTGATTTAAGTAATTTAGAAGGAGAAGAAACGTTTGAAACCTCTTATTTGGGATACGCTGATGAAGTGACTCAAACAAGAATCAGTGATGATGAATGTATTTTGATCAAGGGTACCAAACAACACTCGTCGTCTTCGATCATTTTAAGAGGTCCTAATGAATACTCATTGGATGAAATGCAAAGATCAATCCATGACTCATTATCAGTTGTCAAAAGAACCTTGGAAAGCGGTAATGTTGTTCCTGGGGGAGGTGCTGTTGAAGCAGCTTTGAATATCTTTCTAGAAAACTTTGCTACTACCGTGGGTTCTAGAGAACAATTGGCCATTGCAGAGTTTGCTAATGCCTTATTAGTGATTCCAAAGACCTTGGCTAACAATGCAGCTAAAGATTCATCAGATTTGATTTCTAAATTAAGAACTTATCATGCTGCTGCTCAGACGGCTTTGCCAACTGATAGTAAACGGAAGAATTATAAAAACTGTGGGTTGGACTTGATTGAAGGGAAAATTGTTAATGAAGTCAACCATGGAGTGTTGGAACCAACTATATCGAAGATTAAATCATTAAAGTCGGCTTTGGAAGCATGTATTTCCATTTTAAGAATCGATACTATGATCACGGTGAATCCAGATCCTCCCCAAGAAGATCCTCATGGACACTAAAGTTGATGGGCTACAGTCCCTGGAATTTTATACGTCAATAGAAGGGGTCCAATAATTGATGTCCTCAGTGTATATAATAATAAACTCTTATACGGGCTTTAAGTGTCAACCATTGTGGGGGCCATTGTGGGATAGCAGAGGTGTTGTAAATCCGTTTCATGTGTAAAATGTTGCCAGGTGATTTCTTTACGACCACTCCTCTACGACCGAGAGGGGACACAGTTAGAAAATAGTATCAAAAATAAATATCAAGAAACCGTAGAAAACAAAGAAATATCAAAAAGTATAAAGAAGTATCAAAGAAAATAAAGAATATCAAAGAAAAATATCAAACCTTCGCCTTGCGATCTGTCGGATTTATCACGATCTACAAATCTCAGGGACTCCATCATAGCAATGAGGAGAAGCGGTTGCTACAGGTGGAAATTTAACTACATCAGGCAATAACATCATGTGCGCAGAAATAATAATCAAAGTCTCTATTAACGACAGTAAACGAACCTAAACCTAACCCATAAATAAATGTCATAATATACACGATGTATTATGAAGAAGAAAAATTAAATACAACGATCGCCCAAGGCTCAAATGTCTATGCCACCATGTTAGTGGATGGCAATAAATTAATGTCATACAATGAATTGTCGTAAACTTTATTGTGTCCATGGCCCCGGCTATTACCACGATTCAAGCTATTGGCGGATTTGGCTTGTAATGGAGGTCTGTAAGTGTAGTTCTTCATGTTCTGGTGTTCTTCGGAGATGAAACTGTTCAAGTTGCCAGAAGCAGAATGGCTCAGGTAATTGGTAGCCAACGAGTTGATGGAATTAGATGATCCAGCATTGGTATTACCGGTGATGGTTGGAGAATTGATCGAGTTGTAGGAGCTGATAGATGAAGATGAAGATGATCTGGAGCTGGAATAATAATCTCTCATAGGGGTAAGATTTCTTGCAGGAGCAACAGGAGCAGGAGCCACTGGGCTGGCACCAGCATTATTAAGGCTATGAACATTGGATAACCGGTAGTAATTGATTTTTTGGTTTTGTTCAAGCGATAATTTTCTGGCCAATTGTTGTTTGATAGGAATTAAGAATGGTTGCAAAGCGATAATCAAATCCTCCTCATTAACATTGACGTTCCAGTTCAATAATCCAATCAATTCCCGTTCGGCCATATTGACTTCACCAAGGGTTAAAAGACCGTCGGTATATTTGGTCCAATGCTTGTTCAATGGCGACGAATCATTTAAAGATTTGGCACTTAATATTAAGGCACTTAAAAAGATTCTATGTCTGGTGGTTTCCATACCAATGGCATTGGCTGGCAACAAGTTTCTTAATTTATTCAAGTAAATCAAGGTGGCCATCAACGTAGGGGTTTGAACATTGGAATACTTGATCAAGTTCTTGATGAAATCTCTTAAACTGATACTCTTTTTCAGAATAGGACTCACCAAGATATTAGAAGTACTCAAAGAGTTGAACTTAGTTTTAGGACTTGATTTCACCTGGATGATGGAATTGGTGGTGGACACCAAGTAATTGACCATGTCTCCATTGACTGGTTGTCTGGAAAAAATTTTTAAAGCTTCTCTGTCGGACATGATGAATAAAAGAATGGAATATGCAAAAGATAGAACCAGGTCCAAGGTAGCAAAAAATGAATGTAACCTTTATAGGGACTAGCTATGTATGAATGAATAAAGTGGGTATCAGGGTATAGGATCTAGTTAACCAGAACTACAATCCTTCCTTATATGTAAGACCTGAGTGTCTTCAACAGATGCAAAAATAGAAAATATAGAATATTATAATTTTACATCAAGTTTGGGGAATTCCAAACATTCTTATATACTATAGAGTCTGGAAATTCTGTTAACAATATTAGAAGGGTGCTGAGTTTTTCAGTTAAGATAAACATACATCAGGAAAAAAAAAAAAAAAAAAATGTCGCTTGTATTGTCTTGCCTGAACCTGCTTTTGTCCCCCCTGCTAATAAGAGTAACTTCCAAGACGAGTAGTAAGTGATTCAAGGTTGAAAAATTTTTTATTATTCGATTTTGCATCGATTAGGTTTATGAAAGGTTTTTCATGCATGGACAATCAAATAGTTCATGCATGTCGGCATAAATTTACCATTTTGTCTCGCGTAGAGGATGAGCTGTAGTTGTAGTAGCAACTGAGTCGGTAAGGGTGAAGTATTGTACTGGGACCTTACTATGCTACCAGTGTTGTGAGTGGTAGCTCTGTTACTGATTGCAATGATGTTGTTTGTAATTGCAGAATAGTGATTGATGTTGTTATCACTTGACAACAGTGGTTACTCCTTCTCCTTTTTGCAAGGGGTATCGGGATTTTCGTAACCATGAGTCGCAGTGCCTGGTTCAGGCGGCCGCGCAGGCGATCTGGGCCTATAAGGGGGGCAGCCAGGGCGCAAAGTGGGCCCATGGAGGTGTAATTAGAAACCGACCGCGTCGTCAAATTACGCGTCAGTCCCACGACACAAATTTCACATACGAGAGGGGCGACATTTTGTCGTGACTCCAGACAAAGGAACAAAGAAACAAGGGGACAAAGGAACAAGGTGAACAAAGACGTAGGATCAAGGTTAAAATAACCAGGTGGAAACACGGTAGTTGATCACTGTGATGGGTTAACCGATATTCGAAAGGGGTTGAACGAACATTTTTTAGCGTAAAGGGTACAACCCTTGAAAAATCGGCACCAAGGTGAACCATAGTGGAACCCCTTTTCTGCATATCTGGTTAATAGAGGTGTAGAGTTGATCCTGACAGGTATAATCATGAACAGTTCCAATTATCATCTCGATCACACTATTACTCGACTGACTACGCCTTCCAGCCCAGAACAATACCTTTAGTTTGCTAACGATAGGTTAAGGTTGACTTGCACTGGAACAGTATTGTTAAAATCCCCCAAAGTCTGCAACAATTAGTTGTTAGGCTCAGATCTATTGTTCTCTCACTTGTTGCAATATGCATTATTAACTGTGATAGGCAATAGTTACTCCCGAATACGGATCCTGGTAATGTAGCAAGTGCTTTTGCAGACCCTATGATGAGTTGTGTGCTATGAAGGAGTTTTTTTAAAGTTTATCCTTTGCAAAAAGAAAATATTGAATTTGAAGGTTTTGGTCTGATCTCTTTGGTCCACACCTTTGACCTCCTTCGTCCATTAAAGTTTATCCGTTTCCCGTTTTCTGCTCCAATGGTTCCCGAAACCTTATATTTCATCTCTTACATTTGTCGTCACCCCTTGTAGTTAATTAACCAGGATATCAAGGTTTCGGTCTTTTCAAGCTCGGCCCCTGGACAAATTTCACTCATTCCATTCGCATTTGCGTCCTGTTATCAACCTATAGGTTCTCAATAGGGGCAAAAGATTATCAGGAATTAACTATTTGCGGTTATCAATTAATTAACCATTTTGAGAAATGTAAGAGAAAAGTTTTTCACTTGACTTTTTTAACAATACAGAATGGATGCTGGAGGGGACTTTATTCCTTTTACAGTACAGATGTCCTGTGATGGACCATCTCCACGACATGTTATTATTCAAACCTCATTTATACTACATATATATAAAAGTTTATTAAGTCATAGGCTTGCATTGTTGGCTATTTTCTTCTTTACAAGCGATTATTACCGAACTTAGGACAATTGAGTGTCGGGGTAGTAGAAAAAGGAAATGGCCACAATAATGTACGTAGATAACAACATGGCCCCTTCTAACCAGTTACTCTCTCCATCCAAAATCACAAGATTACTGATGAACATGGATACAAATAATATCGCAGTTTCAAATGTGGAAAAGTAAAGCGACATTGGAACTCCGATGGCCCATCCGACCAACACCATGAAGGGAGTAACGAAGATCGCAATCTGTAATGACGATCCTACGGCCACACCAATAGCCAAGTCCATTTTATCTTTCATGGCCACGACAATCGCAGTGACATGTTCAGCAGCATTTCCGACGATAGGTATCACAATCAACCCAATGAAGGTCTTGGATAACCCGGAAGATGCCACAATGTCATCAATAGATCCTACCAAATAATCAGCACAGAATGATACCAATACCGTAGCCAACACTAACGTTACCAATGATTCAACAACTGTCAAATGTTTGTCATCATTTTGTTTAGGTCCAGCCTCTGGTGGCATGGTTGTGGTTATAATCCCATCATCGGTGTCCTGATGAGCACTTTGCTCTTCAAATAAAGATCTATGGGTTTTTAACTGGAACACCAAGTATAACATATAAACAATCAACAAGATCACAGACACCCCTCTTGATAAAGAGATAATCAAGTCGTCAGTGGATCCAGGAATAGGAAATCCATTTTCATCCTTGGGGTATGGTAAAGTAGCATGGAATGCGGCAGGAATCAATAATCCACTGGTAGCTAACGCCATTAAAGAAGACATGGTTTGGGCCACGGTCTGATTGAATGTCTGTTGAACTCTAGTAATTCCACCAGCAACAAAACACATTCCTAACACCAATAATAAGTTGGATAAGATAGATCCTAACATACTGGCCTGAACAATCCGGATTTGGTTGTCTTTCAACGCAATGATAGACACAATCAACTCCACTGCATTCCCAAAGGTAGCATTCAACAATCCTCCAATGGTTTCCCCTACATGTTCACTCAATTCTTCAGTAGCGTAGGCCAAAATCGAAGCCAATGGAACGATTGCAAAGAAGTTAATCCAGAAGATCGCATTAGAAGACCATCCCAAAGCCCCGGCTAAAATTCCTAACGGAACAAAAATTAACAAGTAGTTAACTGGTGATGATTTTAAGGTAAGTAAAAGTGGTTTTAACACCGCCCTTTTAATAGTTTCAGCAGGACTAACACTTCTGGAAGACAAACCTAATCCGGAGTCGCCCATCAAGGGGGTATTATCAGTAACAGCCATAACTTTTAAGTGATGAGGAATAAGCGAAAGTAAGACTAAGTCAGGATCGAGTCTGGAAAAAAGGCAAAGTACCGACTAAAAGGGCTGAAATTAACAATTGAATCTGAGACTGTTTAAGTAGTCTAATAAGCCTAAATCTCGTCAATGGCACTGGCTGAAGATGGGTTGGTTCTTATGCCAGCAACATGAAATTTATAAAGGCTGAACCGCAGCTGTGCGCTTGAGGCTTTTGTGTCACAAAACCCTTCAGCCCCCTGGCCATGTACAGGATCTGCACCGAGACCATGCAGTCTGCACGGAGAAGGTGATGTGCGTGGAGATGCATGCATGAAAGAGACGAAAGATGTATAATGAATCTAATTAACTATTTACACATGGTCTATGAGTTAGACCATCAATTCGTGCCACAAGTAAGGAACAAAGACAATAACAGCCGTGATCAATGTGGCAATGGCATCAAATAACGCAAGTGGGAACTCTATCACTCCTCTATCAAAAAAGTTCCAATAAATAGCGTAGAACGCTACGCTGAAGAAATGATTAAATAATAATAATGGGAATGGTAACATCCCACTTAAGAGCCCAACAGGTCCTGAAACACAGTCCCCGCCTAGTAAGAAGTACCGGAAACATCCTCGTTGCAAAATTTTCAAGTATGGATTATCGGCTGCAAATAAAGCATACAACGCAACTGACAAAGTATTAACTACGGCTCCTAATCTTTTCCGTTTGGAATGGAACTGGGCCAATTTCTTAGACATAAGCTTGTAGTCCTTAAAAGACTCCACGTGATCGGGATGGAGCAACTTGGCCAATAACGTAGCGTCATTTAAAGCTACAGTCATACCTCCACCAGTTAATGGGTGCCTCATATTCAAGGAATCACCTAGTAAAATCAATCCTTTAGGAGCCTTTCCTTGTTTTAATGCCGGTAAATATTGATTAGGCATGGCTCTAAACTTTCTAGTTTTCAAGGCTCCTTCGAACGAAGGCTTCATCTCTTCTGGTAAAGCTGGCAATACTTGTTGGGTGAAATAATCCATCAATTCATTATTGGATTGAGACGGAGGTTTGGTGGATCTATAAGCACATAACATTCTGGAATCAGTTTTGGAAGTTTGGTATGCTAATATAGGAGCATGGTCTCCTAATATGACATGGCCATGGTACTTTGCAGGAAACTGACAGTCGTACAAGTCCAACCCTACAAAGTAAGAACCAACAGTTGGGACGTTTTTAGGGCTCAATTCCTTCCTTAATTTGGAATATATCCCATCACATCCTATCACCAAGTCACTTTTATAATCCTGGACTGTTTCTTTATCGTTGTGTTTCTCTTTAACCTTACATCCTATGACGATATCTTTGTCAAGGGGATCCCGTAAAAGCTTTGTAGCTGTACCTTCAAGACAGGTGATGTTGGGTTCATTTCTAGCTATTTGCCGTAAATTCATCAAGAAATCCCCGTTGTGGAAAGAAACTCCGTTGAACATATTGTTCTCGTACCAATCTTTACTATTTAAAGTATCGTCAGTTATTATCTTATCGTTATTTTCATTCACAACTCCAGGTACGGGCCTTATAGGGTTTGCTTCTAGGGCTTCTGACTTTTCTAAATAGTCTAATTCAAGTTGCTCTTCGAAATATTTGATGTAGTATCCTTTACAGGGAATGGCGTCGATGTTGTTGATAGCCTGTGCCATTCCTAACTCCATTAATGCTTTAACCCCGGCCGGTTGTAACAACTCTCCGACGATTCTATCAGGCTTAGACCAACTTCTTTCTACTAGTAACACTTTTCTGCCTTGTCTAGCCATGGCAGTGGCAATAGCAGGGCCTGCTACTCCTGCTCCGATAACAATCACTTGGAACTGATTGCTCATGGTGGGTGAAAAAGTAGGGATTTTCAGTGACTGGTGGAGTTTTATCGATTCAGATGACTTTTATGATGGTTTTAAGGGTTCTGGAAGGTTTTTACACCGTTGTTATAGGGTATAAATTGGTATATATGGAGCAAGAAATAGTTGAAGATATTGCTAACTGTGAGAATTTGACACTTTTTTATGCTCGGTCGTTTAAGAATCTGGTGATCTCATCGTATAGACATTGCTGCATTGAGTGTATGATTAGGGGGAGTGTATAATTAGTAGAAGTGACGCTTAATGAGTTTCTGGTTTTTGGTTTGTTGAGTATAAGTTACTTTTATATACTATTCAGTGATAAGTTTATTCTGCATAACTATAAGTTTACTATGCGTTTGCATGCGTTATTATGCGCCATTATGTATTGGCCTGCGCTACTATGCATTGGTCTGCATTATTATACATTACTGTGCATTACTATGCATTACTTTGATTAATTAACTATAGCTGAATGTGTGGATTATTCACTCTCACTCTCTTCTTCTGCCTGTTGCAACCATTCAATAAACTTCCCAGTAGCAGCCTTGACTTGTACGTAATTCTCATTGATACTGGAATGTTCCGAATTCCACCACTGCAATATCTTCTCTTCATCAATAATATCCTCATTATACAACACATTGATACTCCAGAATAACAAAAACTGGTTGTAACTCTTATCCAAATTACTACAAACCGATTGCAAGATTAATAATAAATCTAATTGATCATCTGGTTCAAACAATTGACGGCTGAATAATGGACCCCAAGCCTTGAAGATCTTTATGGTTGCATCCTTGACATTTAAAGTCTCGGTGGCTATGAAATGCAATATTCTTTTAGTTAATGCCTCTACCGTGGCCAATCTGACTTCATGGTAACTGACGTTCATGGACATTCTCAAAGTATTCAATTCTAATAATGCGGTGTCCAAGTCATGATTATTCTCAATTGATCTGGTGACAGTATCTATGGCTTCTTTGTTGAAATCTTCTTCCTCTTCTTCGGTGAATTCTCCTCTTTCAAAGTCCGACGACATCATAGAAGTAGATGATAATCTTCTATTCTTCTTTTTCTTCTTCTTATTAGTTATGGAAGCAATAGAATCATCTGACAAGTTCAATAGTTTGAAATTATGGTACATTCTTATACTCATTTTGTCAATGCTTGGGTTCTCCAAAAGATCATCTTCACTATCTTCATCGCTATAGTCATCGTCTTCTCTGTCTTCTCTTTCAAAATCAGACACATATAAATATCCCACTCCGTCTCCTCCTACCAACTCTATGTCTCTGGTTTCAATATGGTCATGTTCCTGGTCGGTTTCAGACTCATCTTCATCTTCATCTTTATCATCGTCTATAAAAGAATCTAAAGAACTAGACTTCTTCACGAGGGGCTTTTCTATTAATCTGGCATTTATGGGCAATTGCTTATTGGCCCCAATCACAACGTTGTATCCAATAATGTTATTTCTGATCTCCACATTAGCATGGATCTTTGCATTGCTAGCAATTATGGATCTGTCAATAACACAGTCATCACTGATTTCCACATTATCCCAGATATAACTATTGGTGATGACGACATTTTTCCCGATTTTACAGTTTCTTCCGATGGTGGATTTGGAAATGGTTGCCCCATTGCTGATCTCACTATTGTTCCCAATACAAGTACAGTTCCCCACCTTACAATTCTGAGCCAATAACACCTTCAGCTCCTTATATATATGGTTGAACTCATAAGTGTAACAATGGTCAGATAACAAGTTGGAGTCAGGTACCAATGGATAGCACCATCTTGACAAAATGTCTTGAGAAACAGCATCAAAAGTCGAAAAACTCGTGACTCGAGAAGCATATTCTACTCCATCAGTAATGTAACTATACACGGTTTTTTTGACCAAGTCCGATGATAGCACCCCTTTAATGAAATCACTTCTTAATAGTTGATAGTCGAAATTGTCTTGAAAGATTTGGGGCACCAAGGGGGTACAGATATCAATATGACAATCAATTAAATCATTTCTCAAGATAACCTCATCGTCGATATCCTCCAACAATTCCGGATCTATATTGATGGAAGTTTGCTTCAAATTACTAGGAGGAATGCTTTGGTAATACATACATCTATTGGTCTTCTTGTCCAAAAGAAAAGTAGCGGAGTCAACTTGAGATCGGGTTCTATGATAAGGAGAAGCATTGGTCAATATCATTGTTAATATATGTTCTTTATCATTCAGTTTATTGTATTTATGGAACTTCATGGCTTTGTTAAAGTCGATATTTGTGATGACGTCTCCACTGATTAACAAGAAATCGCCAGTAATCAATCCTCTATTGTCTAAGTCTCTCATGGTATCCCCAACAGATCTGGATTCTAACGACATCACGGTAGTAATATTGAACGGAGTGGTCTTGGTATTCCATTTAGATTGTTCAATATAAGCTTGGATTTGGTCTGCGTGTGATGAACACATCAAGTAAACTTCATTGACTCCAGTTTTAGCCAAAAACTCAAGGGTGTATTCAATTAAAGGAACATTAGCTAATGGTAATAAACATCTTGGTTTGACGGCAGTCAATGGCATGAACCGGGAGAAGAACGAGTCGGTTAACACGATAGCTTGAAACCGCTCATCTTGTTCTATTTCTTTCTTACCTTTCTTTGGTGGCATCTGTAAAGAGAAAGAGTTCAATAAAGGTACGGTATGAGATCTGTCATAGTTTAAAATTTTCATCAATGCGAGTCGTGTGCGCCCTGGTAATGTGCTGCAATGCAATACTAATGCATGTATAATGCAATGCAGATGCAATGCAATACTGATGCAATGTACTAGTGACGTATGTATAATGCAATTCTTGTAATTCAGTCCTACACAATTCAATCTTGTCATCTATTTCTATATACAGCTAGTTGTCAGATCCGATCGATTCTCTCTTGGCTCTAATTTGATCAATTATCTTTTGTTTCTCTCCTTCTTCCCGTTGACGATCATTCAATATTCTCTGCCATTCAGGCACTGGTTTAGGCTTATTCTTTTCCAATTCTTCTTCCTTCATAGCCAATAAAATTGTTCCCAACAAAAGCACGATAGTGATCCCTTGTGCATACATTCTGGCTTGAACTGCCTTTTGGGCAGTGGTCATGATCTTATCTCTATTCACCAAAACCCATGATCCATATAATGAAGCAGCCCAACTGGTGATGATGATTTTATATTTGTGTTCGTTTAAGGAATGAAATAATTTATCAGACATGGCCATATTGTTCCACTGTCTATACTCTTCCATCATCTTACTGTTATTATAATCCGATGAATGCACTTGTCTATCAAATTCAACAGACCCTTGGTCGGCAAAAAAGGCTCCCATGGAAATAGTAGGCATAGCAAAGATACATGTCTTAATGGAAGTGTTAAATGATCTGAATTTAGCTGGATGTCTGGTTTTCAAATACCCAAACAAACCAACGGAGATCATCGATCCAAAGAATAATCCTTTGATCCCCTCACTGGTGATATGTGCTATATGTGCTTCTCTTTCGTCTTGTCCTAGAATCTTCATTTTGTATAATTGTATAATAAATATCAATATCTATGGAATGAACCGGGTTTAAATAGTCGGAACAATCGCGGAAAAAGAAATGTGGAACCGTTAATGGCTCAAATGAAAATGGCTTCGGAAGGGAAAAGAATAAGCAACAGATGACCAATTGTGGAGAATAAGGAAGAGAAGAACAAGAGTTTGTAATCAGAATAGCTTAGGCAGCATAAGGTTAAGATGGGTATACAATGGGTATATAATGGGTATATGATGGAGATGATAGTTATAGGTGCTCGGAATTGCAAGCACGACATGCAAATGTATGCGGCGAGTGTCGTAGAATATGTGCAACTGTAAAATAAATGTAGGGGATATAGCATTATGTTGTGTTGAAAATTGTAAGTATTTGTAGACACTCGCTGATACTTGTTGTTGTAATTGACTTAATTGTATGTGAGCAAGTTAATTATATCTTGTTAATTGAGTAATCAACTGTATTCGACATTATGTCCGTAACTGCTTATGTCAGCATCACCTGACTATTCGTTGATGTTCGGAAACTGGCCGTTGCAACCGCGCCGTTCGTGCCAGATTCCGGACAAAAGTAAGGGAAGTTAGCTATAGTATGGAGCACAGCATGGAAAATAGTATGGCAGGTAGCATGGATCACGGCATGGATCATATGAACCACAGCATGGATATGTGTTCTATGGATATGACCTTCACCTGGGATTGGCATAATACTTGTGTGGTATTCAAATGGTGGCATATTAGATCTATTTGGTCTTTCTTAGTATCAATGGTTTTGATTGTGTTGATAACTATGGCCTATGAATTCTTGAGGTCCTGGGTCAATAAATGGGAACTGCACAACCTTTCGATCATCAATGGTTCCAATGTTGCCAGTAGTTCTAGAACCATAAGCTCTTTCAAATGGAAAAGATCGGTTTTTTATGGGGTTCAGGTCGGATTTTCATTTTTGTTGATGTTGGTGTTTATGACTTATAATGGCTGGTTAATGTTGGCTATAGTGTTGGGGGCTATGCTTGGAAACAGGATTTGGGGTTCTGGGGGTATTGGACTTCAATGCCATTAGAATTTCAAAATGATATAATTATCAGAATTGCAGTTATACAAAGAGTGATTGCAACTAGACGATGAAATAATAATGAAACGATTAAATACAAAACTGGCTTTACAAATTGGTTGTATAATGTTATAAACGATATAAATAGTCCTTAATGATGATGTTATAACTGATCGCGCAATACATAAGTATATGATCTCATATTGTCATAATTCAAATGATACCTCATATCTCATTTATATGATATCTCATATTCTCATAATTTGTATGAACCCCCAGTGGCCTTGTCAGCGATTTTCTGAGGAATTTGCACTTGGGCTTCTTGAGTACAAGAAACTACCAACTTACCGTCTCTGTTGTAGCAGAAAGTCAAAAACAACACTCTTCCATTGTTCAATCTAACAAATCGATAATCCACAAAGATCCAATCAGTAACATTGAAGTCCTCATCGTGGAAATAAATGTTATGGTCCATGGTTGCATAAGTGTACCAGAAATATTTGAAGTTGAAGGCAGTTCCTAAGGATCTAAAGAATAATACCAATGTAGTGGCATCAGACAAAAATGCCATATCAACATAATTCCATTTCTCTACCACTGGTTGAACACCCTCCACATTAACACGAGTGAAAAATCCTAATCTTCTTTCACCGATCTCTAATTTATTCTCTTCGTCTTCAGCATCTTCAAACACTTCTGGGGGCACAAATGCTTGAATATGGTCATTGGTATGGTTGAAGATCATCAAGTCCTCTAAATTGTCCTTATATTTGTGGAAATATTCATTAGGGGAGAATTGGAACTGGAATGGGACATTCTTCAAGTTAGGATTAGGATTATTGGCAAAATCCTCTTGTCTTTTAACAATATTGTTCTTTTGTCCGAACGACATTAACGCCACAAAACATAACTTGCCGCTATCTTCTTGGTAGCAATTGACCAATCTGTTCTTATAATTGGTCCCATCACTATTAAGAGATATCTCATACCTAATAACTGTCTCGGTGCTAGCGGGTCTAATGAAATAAGAGTGGAACGAATTAGGACTCCACCCTTCAGGAACTGTTTCCCAAGCAGCCATGATACTTTGGGCGATCAATTCCCCTCCAAAAACCAATTTGGTGGCTTTCTTATCTATAGACTGTAATGGTCGTTTGCCCATTACCAATGTGTCTGACTTCTTCACCACCTCATACTGTCTTGTCTTATACATGTTGGACAAAAAATCGGGCTTGCGGGATCAAAAACGGATTATCCTCAATATATACAGATTTGTAATTCAACAGGATCCCACTTCCTTTAAATCAGATTGCCTAACTTGCACAGAATAAAAAAAGACAAAGAGCTCCAAAACGCCGAAGGAATATATGGTCGCAGATGCACACCTCGCCCTAACAAGTGAAGGTGGAGACCGATTGTGGATAATTTGTGTGGGTAACTACCACAAAAGTTTATCCCTATACAATTCACACCTATAGGGTTACTTGCTGCTGTTAGGGCCGGTTATTTTTACCTGTTGGCAGGTTAAGGTGTTATACGAAGAGTTGTACCGAGTATCTACGGAAAAACGCTTGTTGGCAACCTGAAAATCCGAAAATCGTTCTCGGCTCCTTTTTTTAGAGCCGTTCGTAGCGGACGGTGTCGGTAACCACTTAAAATAGAGGTTTGGAATCATTTGTGTGGTATAGAGTCTCGATTGTTAACACTATGTTCTATTGCATGTCGGTATTGGTGTTATATGGCTGGTTCCTATTAGTAGGGGGGGTAAATCTATTGTAATTGCGCTTTTGGTCGTTATATTATGTGCAGTAAGTAATTTGCAGGTTAAGTCCTTGCAGTTCCTCTCCACAGTTGGTCCTCTATATTGATTCGGTGGGGTATGGAAACCGTTTACAACAGGAAGGTTTATGAGAGGTGAAATCCACATGCTTCGGGAGCTTTGTAGTAACAGTTCGGCCGTTGGTCGGTAAACAGGGGAAAAGGAATGTCAGATCTATTGAGATCTGATTTGTTGATTGAAAAATGTATAGGTTGCTTACTGAAGTCGGAGGAAATGAAAAGTTGTGTATGATATTGTTTTGTTTCTTTGCTGTATTGTAGATCACAGGTTTCCAATGGTAGCTAAAAAGTTAAATGTTGTAACCAGCAAAAATCCGTCTTTATAATTGTGATTTTTGTGATTGTTGCAAATTTTACTTTATCAGAGAACTTTGTTTTATATTTGAATGAGGCAATTGGGTGTGACCAAGCAATTGAATATAATCAACGTAGATGGTGTGTTTATGGTCTTGATACTGCTATGTCCTCTATTTTTTAAAATTATCTGGAATTTGTTCAACCAAATGCTGGAAAAAAAAAATTGGAAACATTTATGCGTGGAGTCAGGATGTTTTACATCAAGAATCACAACTACTAAAAAAATGGTAGATTCAATATCTATAACAATCATATTACTGCTACAACCACTCCATTTGTTTCAATGAACATTCTGTAACATTATTAACATGCTTTAACCAAATAGTTTAGCATAATCCACCAGGTCTAGGACCTGTTCCTTAAAAACAACTCACCCCATCACTTTATAAGAAACAACTTCGAAACGACCGGCTAGCAGGTGCTCCAGTGGCGCAGAGGTTAGCGCTTCGTGCTTATAGCCGTTTGACGACGCAATAGGTTATACCTAAAGTCACGGTCGTGTGAGGAACGCGACGGTCGTGGGTTCAATCCCCTCCTGGAGCATTTGTCCTTTTTTGTCTTTTTTGTCTCTTTTTTTTTTTGCCAATGTTCCTACTTTTGCATTCAATGAAGTCTCTTCCGAAGTCTCCCTATTTCATGCACATTGGTCAATTCCTTTAGTCACCAGATGATTACTTTATCATGCTAATGAAAAGCTGCAAATACAGCAGCGCGCACTACCTCATCGCAGTTGAAAAATTCAAGATATCTAATACTTCATCATTAACAAATGGCAGAGAAAGTAAGATACTACCTAGAGCAGTCTGTTCCCGAGTTGGAAGACTTGCAGAACAAAGGCTTATTTGAAAAACATGAAATCACTATGATCATGAGAAGAAGAACCGACTTCGAACATAGAATTCTGGGAAGAGGGTCGACTACAAGAGACTTTTTGAGGTATAGTGAATTCGAGATGAATGTGGAAGCTCTTAGAAAAAAGAGATATACAAGACTTAGCAAAGTAGGATTAGTTGACACAAAGCCTAGTATTTCTGATTGGGCAGGTGTAAGAAGAATCATGTTCATTTACCAAAGAGGAACGAATCGGTTTCCAAATAATTTGGATATATGGAACAATTATTTGAACTTTGCTAAGAAGAATGGAGCCATTAAGATTGTGTATAAGATTTATTCCAGGTTATTACAATTGCAACCAAGAAACGTAAATGCCTGGTTATCGGCAGCTAAGTACGAATTCGAAGTTAACAATAATGCTAAAGGATCACGGGTTTTGTTTCAGAGAAGTTTGAGATTGAACTCCGAGTCGTTAGAGTTATGGATAAGCTATTTCCAATTTGAATTGACTTATATATCAAAATTATTGACCAGAAGAAAAGTGTTAGGGTTAATTACTGACCAGCAGCAAATGGATGAAATGAATCTGGAATCTAAGCAGTATACTGAAAAGTTGAATGCGTCCAACAAGCTTACCAATACAGATGGAGACGAAGATGACGATAAAATAGCATTACCTAACGAGGACTTACGAGACGAATTGAATAATCTACCAGACGCAGACATGAATATGTTAGGAAATCCTGACACAAACCCTGCTTTGAAAGGGGACGTAGCTTTGGCAATATTTGATTCAGGAATCAATAAGTTGATTACTGCCACCACCAACAATAAAAGAGAGAAGCTTTTTGATATTATAGACAAGTTTTTGGCGGTGGTGGATAAGTTCGCTGACTTGAAACAAGATTATTTATACCTTCATATATTAAACTATCTTCAAGAGAATTATGCCGACGAAGTCAATACCTGGCTCATTGATATTACTATACCTGTTAGAGGAATTACTATTGAAGATTCTGGGTTTACTGAGAATCTTCAGTTGTCGGTGAACAAGTTTATGGCTTATAAAAACAAAGTATCCGATAGTCATGTGAGCAAGTTGTTGAGTAGTAAATATGTCAATTACTTGCAAGACCATTTTATAACCAAGGAGAATAGTAAGGTGAATGAGTTATTGAGGGCTATTATTAAGAAGTGTCAAACATAGTATCTAGTACATAGAGTGCATAACATGTGCATAATACATACTTAATACATGCATAATACATGCATAATACATACATAGAAAATAAAATCAGGTCTGCAGCTATTTTACTACTATTTATATATAGCTATATAGCTACTCATTAAAGTACTATTTATCCTAGTGATATTATAGTGATCCACAATACATAAATCAAACAGTCCTAATCTTGTTTCGAGAGATGAGATTCATGGTCTAAAGGACTATACCGTTTCTTAGACTTGGAGTTAATGATATTATAACTGAATGCCAATGTCACTACAGACGATAAAACTGCCACTATAGCCAAGTAACCAATAAGCCCATTAAACGAAACGGGAATCGAGTACATTGGAAGACTATAGAACCCATCAGTAAATGGTAATCCCACTGCAGAAGTATCATACCCAGCAGTCAAGGAGCCAGCACTATTCAAATTACCAAGCCATCTAACAGCCAAATTCAACGTCAAATCATCACCAATTACTACTCTAGTCACATTAGTACTCGAACTAAAGGCAGTAGCGCTAATCACCGTATTCTGTTCTGGTTTATTGGAGTTGGGTTTAATAAATAACACATTCAAACTAGAGTCAATATCCAAATGTGAATCATGGATTTCTCCCCGGAAATTGAAAGTTAACGGTACATAAGCCCCACCCTTCTCCAAATAATTCGATTCAGGACTCAAGGGAATCCGACAGCTGAATGGAGCATCCTCATGAATATACAACTGAAACAAATGGTATAACTCATCACTGAAATTTATAGTACACTGAGTATCATTACTGACTCCATACTGGAATGTCAACGGTTTTCCCGTCTCCTTACAAATAGGAAATGGTAAGTAGATTATTCGGTCTTGGGAGTCAAAGTTGTGTTCTCCATTATCGATATTCCGTGAAATACAATCCATCAATATCTCTTGTCCGGGTTCATAGATTTCTTCAAACACCGGAATGTCTCCATTTTTGGTCAACGGAAAGAATTGGGACTGGCCGTTCACAGCTACCACCGCTGATATGAAGACAGTCAACCTGGAAAATAGCATTGGTGAAGGTGATATGGATCAAGAGAAATGCGCGTCAACATTTAATGAGAATGTTGGATGTATGGGAATTACTTTGCAATTTGTTGATTATGGAGCTTGATTGTTTATTGATTGTACGCCATTGATTGTAGTTTATTGAGTTTACTCTGTTGATTGTACTTGATCACTTCTGTGCTACACTAATTTCCAAAACTTTAATAATTTTGTTCTACGCTAATTTTCTTCAATTTTCAATTTTCATTTATTTCATTACTCTGTCTACTATCTACTCCCCACTTTCAATTTATATCATATTCTCATTACACCTATTTCATCATCTACCCCTGCGAACACCATCCCATCTGCACAAAAAACTCGTATATCTTGGACGCCTTGTTCACATCAATCTTCAATGACTGTCTTGCATCTTTCTTCTTCAACACCCCATTATTCTTAATGGCTTCTCTCATAAGTTGATTTTTGATCGCCAAGTAGGGTTTTGGTAAGATTCGAAGCGTAGCACAGAGCTGTTTCTCTTCATTAGACAATAGCTCGAAATCCACCGCATGCGAGATATCCAATGGGGTTTTCGTATTGCTGATCTTGGGCTTGAATTCTGGTTGTGGAGAATAATTTCTTGACTGTGATCCATGTCCATTACTATTGTTCATAGAATGTCTTCCAGCATTGGATCCATTACCCATTCTTTGATAATGTGCTGACCTTATTAATTTATCTTTTTCAAACTTGTTTCCATCTTCCAATAATGTAATCCCATGACGTCTCCAAGTTTGAAGCTGGTGGATCCGAATTCGGCATTTCAACTCCGTCAATATATCTCTGGTAAAATTTTCAAAATCTTGTGGTGTTAGCACTTTAATAAACGCATTGATTTTCTTTAGTAATTCCTTTTCTTCTTTGGATTTCCGCTTATCATTGGTTATATTCTTCCGATAATCCAATAAATTGTTAAGCAACAACACCCGTTTCCTTTCGGCTCTTGTAGTCAACCGAGAATTGTATATAGATAGCACTGTCAACTTTAATTCAATGTCTTGTGCTGTGTCTTCAGGATCAAATACCATATCCTTAACAGCCACTTCTGCATCATTTTCCACCTCGTGATCAAACTCCAATCTTCCGGGCATGTACCCTTGGATTTCGTGACACAAAGGAACAGAAGAAACCGATTTTTGTTTCGGTGGTGGGAGCGGAAGATTCTTGCGATCTTTAAATCTTTGTTTCCGTTCCGTCAAGAACTCAAGCGGATTTATATCGAACTTTTTATCCATTTCCGGTAGCGGGTAATCTTTGGAGTTCAAATAAATATCGTAATAATGCTGTTTTGTTTCTTCTTTGGACCGGTTTCCTATATGTTCTGATACATCAGCCCAGTTTCCTAGACCAAATGTCTCACATCCTTGGATTAAAAGTAGTTCTTCATCCGCTCCCCAGTCACGATCAAATATGGGGTAAGTGTTCTGCTCTATAATTTGATAATCATGCCAGGGTTTGTGGTCGTTGGAGCTGGCACCGGAGGCGAAACACGGCACACAGAGATCATAGTCCAGGCAAATGGCACATTTAATTCGGATTCGGTTGGTGCAATCGGCGGAACACACGTCACAATGAAACAACCGGCCTTTCTCCATTTGATATGTGTTGATTTAGATGGAGGCAGAAGGTTTCTGGATGGATTGGTGATGGATTAGTGAATCTTCAACTATTAATAGTTTATAATTTGAAGACAGCCGACATAAGTCGCGACCATGATCAGGTGACAAGTGGCATGTGACAAAAAGCACATGACCACTATCACGTGTCGATAAACACACGCCAAAATACCCGCAGTCATTCGCGCACATGACCAATTTCCCATACAAAATTGACCTTCGCTCGGGCCGCAGCCCTTGGAGTTCGCACGATAAAAGTTTTTCACTTGAAAAAAAAAACGCTCTTGAAAAAAAATTCTCTACATTATTCACTATAGTAATTCAAAATGGTATGTTAGAATGAATAAGAGAGACCAGTTTAGAGGGATTTTAATGCATCTATCAGAAGAGACGAAGCAAGCGAAGCTATCCAGCTTTTGAGCTGGGTCTGAAAGTCAATACAAAAAGGAAATATACCTGAGGTTTAACAATGTTGAAATGATTAACTTTAAGATGAGACAAGCCGAATCCACTTCAAATCCATACCCGTCAACCATCAACCAATCGTCTATGAAGCAGACCATTCAAAACCATCCAAATACCACCACAGTTACATAAAAACCCTAACAAACGTCATACCACTCAGAACCCATATACTAACAAATATAGGCTCGTGTTAGAACTAAAACCGTCAAAAGAGCATCCAAGGTGTTGATCGAAAGATACTACCCTAAATTGACTTTGGACTTCCAAACCAACAAAAGATTGGCCGATGAAATCGCCGTGATTCAATCCAAAAGATTAAGAAACAAGATTGCTGGTTACACCACCCACTTGATGAAGAGAATTCAAAAAGGACCAGTTAGAGGAATCTCTTTCAAATTACAAGAAGAAGAAAGAGAAAGAAAAGATCAATACGTTCCAGAAGTTTCTGCTTTGGACTTATCTCACACTAATGGACAATTAGAAGTTGATTCTGAAACTGCTGACTTGGTTAAGACTTTAGGATTCAAGATTCCAATTCAAACTGTTGCCATTTCTTCTCAAAGAGGTCCAAGAAGATTTGCTAAGAGAAACTAATTGTATACTTATTACATGAATATAAATTGATATAAGATGATGTTTCTCCTGATATTCTCTTCTATAGCTAGTAGTCTACTAATCACTAATACTAATCACATCCCCTCGACACATTCTAACATTTCTCGACTTTTCTGCTGCAACACTTTTAATTTCATCCTTGTTTCTTCATTCCCTTCTTCCACTCCTTGAGTGTACCTGCTCACCAATTGATTCAAATGATCCAACTGTTTGTATAATGTATACCGAGCTAAGATAATGGTATTATTTGAGTGAGCGAGTCGATGATTAATATCAATTCCTAATTTTGCCCAACTATGAAAGGAGGGGGTGTTAAGAATTGAGTTGGAATGAGAGGAGTTGGTAGTACTATCAACAGTTACTCTACTTGAATCAGCACTTGAATTTGTGGTTTCGATTGTGTGCTTGTCTACTGTTTCTACGTCTAAGGTGCTTACTCTGGGATTCTTTGCTTGATGGGTTGATTGAATAGAAGCCAGCCTCTTTCTTTCGTTAGTTTGGTTACTTTCTTTCTTAGTTTCTTCGTTACTTTCTGAATGCCCTGGCTCTGATTCATGCTCCGGCTCTGATTCATGCTCCGGCTCTGATTCATGCTCCGGCTCTGGTTCATGCTCCGGCGATGTGCTCTTATGTGTTACCGTAGAGTCAAACTCCTCCAAATACTTACACTCGGGCTTAGGCGTGGATGTCGCCATACTATGAATCATTGCGTATAAAACGAGATATGATATTGTGATAATAGATAATGTGTTATATATTAATTGAGTGCACAAGTTCGCAATATTTACGAGATTCTTGATGATAGATTCTTTTTGTTGATGATAGATTCTTTGATATATTTACATATATTCTTTGATTTATTGTTGATATATTCTTTGATACTTTTATACATTGATATCCCCCATTGAAGATCCTACTCCTCGGCTTCTACCAATACACTAGCATCAAAATACAACGAAGGGTCTAATCCCCCAATCTTCGCTGATTTACTCTTCCCATCAATCAATATTTCACTCATAATTTTCCCAGATCCCGGTGCATTATTGATTCCCCAACAGGAATGTCCCGAACACAAATATAAATTATTCACATTGGTCTCTCCTATTAATGGTCCACTGGAGGTAGGCACCTCTAACACCGGTAAGTAACATGCTTGTCTCTTTAAAATCCGCCCTCTTCGTAAATTAGGTGAGAATTTTGACACTTGGTTGAATAAATCATCACATTTTGTAGTAACCACTTCCACATCATCAGTAGTCTCAGGTACATCCACCGCAGAATCTCCCTCACCGCATATATATACCTCGTCTTGTCTGGCATAGATTTCTGGTGATACATAGGACGTGGAGTTCAACTTGAACTCGGTGAATATAGCATAAGGAGAAACAGCTTGGTCTTCATATGGAGCCACGGTAATAGAATGAGCTCTCAATCCACTGATTGGACAATCAGGAAGAATCTTGGATGTCCATGGTCCTACAGCCATAACGATTTGGTCTCCTGACAATTGAATAATATTATCCTTAACATTGTCAGCATCTTTTAAAGATGTTGGTTCATATTTAATTCCCGTAGCAGCTCCAGCTTCAACAGAATATTCAATTTCTTTGACTTTCCCTAAAATAAGTTCAATAGATCCTTTACTCAATTCAACCGCTTTTTTCAACATGAAATTGGTGAACTTATACGGATGAACTTGAGCAGTAGTGTCAGCACCTCCTAACTCCGAACAACTATCCACCAAAGAAGAGTTGATCCAGTTCAAATCCGGTGGTAAATTGTTGTTGTTGCCTCTGGTCAGTCTTGACCTTCTGGTGTATTTTTTATCATTAGATGAATTAGATGAGTTTGACGATGAAGAAGAAGAAGATGTGGCCAATTTATTCTTTTCATCATCATCTTCAAGATCTTCGTCAGCAACTTGTGATATATCTCCTTCTAATGAAACAGTAGTTAATCTTCTATAGCCCCACTCTTTTTCTCCATTATATAAAGTGGCCAACTGTTGATGCAAGTTAAAAGATAACGGAACTATTTGCTGGGGGAACGCCCATAGGGCTAGAAGACCACCGGCTTTTCCTGAAGCTCCTCCAGCAACTCTTTTGCTTTCTATAATAGTAATGTGATATTTTTCAGGATTATAGTTAGGATGTGTGACTAAAAAGTACGCAGTGCAGCAGCCGATGATACCAGCACCCACAATGATTATATGTGTTTTATCTTTGGATCTGGTGGAAGGCACCGACTTGAAATTTAAGTAGTCAGCCATGGTGATCAATAGTTAAAATAAAGATGAATGAACTGGTCGCACTGATAAGTCAAGACGTTAGTGTGGTAGACGTTCGTGTAAATGTACGTTTGTGGAATGTGTGAACAGATATGGAAAGCAAGTGGAATGTATGGAATGTGAGTTCTGTACACTGCTTATCTGGTGCTGCTAGTTTGGTACGTTAATGTGGAACGCTAATGTGGTGCTGCTAATGTGGTCACTATTAATGTGGTCACTAATCCGGTACGCTGGTGATATAGTATATAACAATAGAAGTATATAGCAATGAAATATTTGTAATTATTGCGAGACTACACTATATAAACCTCCACGTTAGCTGATAAATCCAATTATGTAATTACAACGTGATAATCAGGTAGCGGCCGTATAATTGGCTTCGATGTACCGATCGAGTTGTAAAAAAACAGCTGATTTTCATGCACGGTCAAAATTCCTGCATGATTTGCGACATAAGTGCGTCATGTCTAACGACTTAATGTAGGTGACTTATCTACAAATAAGTAGTTGAATAAGTTCCGGACTCGGATCATAATTATAGTCACCACCATGATAGTTATGGTCATAATCAACTTCTCATGCTTCATCCATAAATCATAGTCCAAAAATTTGACCACATCCTTTTTTTTATTGTTCAAGTATCGAATATTTGTATTTTTCTCTTCGTTCCAGTGAGGTTCTACTGGTCTATAAGGATTATTAAGTTCTGTTTCCATGAGTCGGTTTGGGTGGTTCATAATACTGTGGAAAACTCCGTAGTATTCTGGATTTGCTTCTATCATGGCCTGAGGCACGAAATCTATGGACGATTTAATGCTGGACGTCAATATTATGGTGTAGTGAGGGGAGGGCAATTTGCGGATGATTTTCCGAATGAATTCATCGTTCAAACGGATTTGATGGTTTCTTTCTGTTTTGTCGTGAGGATCTAACCGATTGAACTGGATATTAATGATTTTCTTTCTGGTGTCAATGTAATCTATGCTATTTTCGTCATCAATATTGGCCGTCATTAGCTCGGCTTGACACGTAGTACCAATATATTCTTTTATGTGATCCAAATCGATAACTTGGTTTACGTATGGCATTCCTATCACTGTGGAGGAAATGCTTAGATATTTGCTCAAGAACGACCAATCTTCTGCTCCTTGATCATTTAAATCTTCAAATCGAAGTCCTGGCACGTCAAGAATCACGTATGCATCGGATGAACACTCTGTTATAAGTTTCTTCAACACATTATTCACCGCTGTTGGTCCTTGTCTTTGTAGGGGGTTTTGGTGGTCCAATTCTTGCTTCAAACCTTTGACCAACCGGTGTGATGCTACAACCAATGGAACTGCCTCGAAACAGTGAACGACTGCTGACAAATATAAGCTGATAATTACAAGATGAATCATTGATGAATTTATTTTCTGTTGCGCTCGTTTCAGATTTGTTTCAGCTGCAAAATCGCTGCAGACGCAAGGCTAGATGCATGAAGAGTATGCAAGACGCATGTAACATACATGTACGAGATATGCAATAGCTATGTAAGGGTTGTAAGAAATACTACACGCATGAAGACGTATGTAGGAGGTATGCAAGACGCATGTAACAGATATGCAAGGATTGTAACAGGTATAAGTTCAAGATATACACACAGCCACTGGTGAATTTATATATATATATCTTTCTTCCTTCCCTCACCAACAATTACCTTCCACTTTTCTTTATTGCTTTCCCTACACCATTCATCAGAAATGTGGACTCTAATACCAGTCCTTTCCCTCGCCCTTGCCATCACCATCACCCAAGTCGAGATTCTTACAGTCTATCTAATCCCCACCATCTCCATGGTGACAGTTTCTCCAACAACCACTTCCCAATCTAACGTCAACCAAACCTTTGCAACTGAAATGGTTGATTCTCATAATGAAAAAAGATCATTGCACCATTCGCAGCCATTAACATGGAACAATACCTTGTTCGAATACGCTTCAACCTTTGTACAACAATATGATTGTTCAGGTGTTTTGGACCATTCTGGAGGTCCGTACGGAGAAAATTTGGCTCTTGGTTTTACCCCAACTGGAGCTATAGATGCTTGGTACCAAGAAGGAAAAACTTACGACTATAATGCTGCCAAAACCTATAATCATTTCACCCAAGTTATATGGAACAGTACCACTCAACTAGGATGTGCCTATAAATATTGCAACCAAGTGTGGGGAGATTACATTGTATGTTCTTATTATCCTGCTGGAAATATCATTGGCTACAATAATCAAAACATATTTCCTTAGCATCTTTTACTATTGCATATTCTATTTAGCATACTAGACTATTGCATATTCTATTTAGCATATTTTTCCAGTTTAGCTGATACCCCTATACTCCATCACAATATATAATTTCTTCCAATTCATGGTATTGTTCACAGTAATGTCTGAACAATTGCACCAACTTTATGATATCAAAACTTCCACCAGTCTCTCTAATTGAATGCATAGACAATTGTGGGTTCCCCAAATCCAATGTTCTGACTCCTAACTTGGATGCCAAAAGTGGACCGATGGTAGACCCACAAGGAGAATCATTTCTCACTACAAACAACTGCAATGGGATTTTATAATCTTCTCCTAACCGTTTCATCAATATAATCCCAGCCGAATTGGTGGAATACCGTTGGTTGGCATTGATCTTAATCACCGGCCCTTTATTAAGTTCTGGTTTATTTTTATCTTCATAGAACGATTTATAATTAGGATGAACCCCATGAGCCATATCAGACGATAAAACAAACGACTTCGACATGACCTGGTGGAAGTTACTATTTTCAGTCAACCTTTGAAGAATATCTGGCAAAAACGAAGAGTCAGCCCCTTGAGCAGACTTGGATCCAATTTCTTCATGATCAAATAAAGAGATCAATCTGATCCCTTTTTGTTCGTTTATAGTTGCCCCACTTTCAATTAATCCGGCGGTAGCAGTGTAACAAGACACTAAATTATCTAATCTTGGAGAGAAGATGAATTCATCGTTCATTCCTCCAAGAGTGGACTTCTGGTGATCGTGTAACAATAATTCGAAATCTTCAATTTGGTTAACATCAACATTTAATTGTTTCGCAATTAATTCAAGTAACGATTTATTGTGTCTGGTGATGATAGATTGAACCGATTCAAATTGTTCCGGAGACATTTTCAAATCCGGATCATCACAACAGGACTTTTCATGTTCAACTTGGCCGGCAATTGGAAGTAACTTTTCTTCCTTATTGAATTCAAATTTGGTGTTAACTTCTCTATTAAGATGAATGGCTAAAGTAGGAATTCTCAATAATGGTTTATCAATTTTCACTAATCTAGGAACATACTTACCGCCTTCTTTGACGTATACTCTTCCGGAAATAGATAAATCTCTGTCGAACCATGTGTGGGCGATCAAACCTCCATATTGTTCAACACCGATTTGAATGAATCCTTCCGAAGTTCTGTTAGAAACCGGTTTGATTCTTAAGCAAGGAGAGTCGGTATGGGCTCCTATAATAGCAATACCATCCTCGGAAGTGTATTGACCTCCAATGGTAAAGGCGATTATCGAACTGCCGTTCCTGGTGACGAAGTATTTGCCTGGTTTAGAGAGTTGAGTAATATCCCAATTTTCTCTTTCTAACAATTCCATGAATTCATTATCAACCAATGATTTTTTCACAGTGTTAACGGCATGGTAAGGAGTAGGAGAAGCATTGACAAAGTCAATGAACTGCTTGGCGTATTCTAATTCACTCATATCTGGTAGTACTGTCAATGGAGGTAATAGAATCTTCAGTGAGATTCTCGCCAAAATTACACAAAATCGCCATGCCTTAAGGTCTTGCGGCACTAAGAGAACGGTTTTTATTGTCGATTTACAACGTTACTCTTTTTATGGAATAGATTACTAAGGTGACTTTTATAGCGATATGTTGTTAGAAACCAACTGTTACGAAGTACATAGTAAGATGAAACTGAATAAGGTAACTAAATAATGTAACTATACAAGGTAACTAAATACAGCTGTGTCTCAACTAAATACAAGCTGTGTCTCAACTAAATAAATAAGCTATTTCTACAAATACTATACACAGTAATTTGTATAAAGGGACAATAACCCAGTACCAGATCAGAATAGACAACCGTACATACAACACATCAAACATTAAACTCCTAAACAATGTCCTTCTCTTACATATGTATATGCAAAAGCCCCCTCATGCAAGTTTGACAGCATCGAGGGTAACACGTGAAAATACCACACTAAATTTGCACATCCGGCCAGACAACCGGAATAAACACGTGATATGCTGCAATCACCGCGCAGATCATCGCTGCAACTTCTAAATGGATGCAAAATAGAATATCAAATGTATACGCCACAGTAAACGCCATACATGAAGATTTTTTCACCCATTTACTAATCACATTTCTCATTCATTTTACTTCCCTAACACCCAACATGTCGTATAATGAAGTGGATAGTGTTAACCCCATAAAGACCACCAATACGGGTTTGTCTATTGAACAAGATCTAGAAAGAAGTGATGACAGCTTTTTGGGAGAAAGAGCCGTGACAGAAGATTTGAATAGAGGCTTGTCAGCCCGTTTAATCAATATGATTGCATTAGCTGGTATTATAGGAACCGGTTTATTCCTTGGAACCGGGAAATCATTAAGTCAATCAGGGCCCTTGAGTGTATTAATTTGTTACGGAATCTTTGGTATCATCGTTTATTTAACCATGTTGAGCCTTGGAGAAATGTCTACATTAATCCCAGTGTCTGGTTCTTTCACTACATACGCCAAAAGGTTTGGAAGTGACAGTTTTGGCTTTGCCATAATCACCAATTATTGGTTTAATGATGCTGTTTCTGTTGCCAGTGACTTGACAGCTCTTCAGATCGTGTTGGAATATTGGACTGATTTCCATGGATATATTGTGGCCTTGATATTCTGGGTTTTCTTATTGTTTTTGAATGTTTTCCATGTCAGATTCTATGGAGAAACAGAATACTGGTTAGCATTATTAAAGATTGTCACCATCTTAATGTTCTTCATTATTAGTGTCATTGTTAATGCCGGCCATAATCCTCAAAACGAGTACATTGGTTTCAAGTATTGGTCGCTTGATGATGCTCCATTTGTAGATGGCTTCAGAGGGTTTTCTCTAAGTTTTGTCACTGCTGCTTTTGCTTATGGAGGAACCGAATCCATTACGTTGACGTCTGGAGAAATGAAGAATCCTGTTAGAACAACCCCTAAAGTCATTAAAATCGTATGGGTCAGAATTTTCCTCTTTTACATATTGGCCATTTTTTTCATTGGTATGAATGTTCCATATAATTACCCTAACTTGTCCAACGGAGAAGTCATAACATCACCATTCACTATTGTGTTTCAAATGGTAGGGGCCAAGTCCGCTGGTTCATTCATGAACGCCGTTATTATGACCTCGGTGATATCTGCTGGTAATCACGCCTTATACGCCGGGTCCAGATTAGCATTTTCTATGGGGACTCAAGGATACTTTTTCAAATTCATCACCAAAACTAACAGATGGAAGATTCCTTACATTGCCGTGATCATCACCTGGTTTGTAGGAGGGTTGGCCTTTGGTGCTTCCTTTATTGGTGCTGGGACTTTATGGTCTTGGTTGCAGTCTATAGTAGGGGTCTCCAACCAAATCGCTTGGCTTTGTATTGGTATCACCAGTTTAAGATTCAGAAAAGGATTAGCAGCTCAAAACAAAACTCATTACTTGAAATTCAAAAACTGGACTTATCCTTATGGACCATGGTTCGTGGTGGTCCTGATAACTTTCATTATATTAGTTCAAGGATGGACTACGTTTTCTCCCTGGAGCACCGTGGACTTCTTCCAGGCATATCTTGAGTTAGGGGTGTTCCCTGTATGTTTCATCTTCTGGTTCTTGTTCACAAAATGTAAGGACCGGTTTGTCAAGCCTCTTGATATGGACTTTGAGACTGATCGGTATATCGAGACAGAAGAAGAACGAATCGAAAACGCTTATGCCGACAGCTTGAAAGGTTGGAAGAAATTCAAGTACGGCTTTGTCGACAACTTTTTATAATCTTTCATTTTGTAATTGTTCACAACTTTATAATTGTTCATAGCATCTAATGTTCATAGGTAAACCTGTATTTCAAAGTCGTCTTCCAATTCAGTGTTTCCCACGATATCTTGTAAGTCTAGTTGTTCATCATCAAACACCAATCTGGCCTTTTTCATGTTCACAGACCTTTTATCAATCTTCAATTGTTTCATATAATATTCCAAGATTTTGATGATTTTTGTATGAGGACTAACTCGAACTTCCACTCTTTTATTATCCTTTCCTTTTAATCCAATAATAAATGATTCGTCGTCTTCTTGATCCAAATCTATGACTTCATGGCCTGGTGAACTGGACTTGACTCCATTCATATTCTGTAATCTCTCTTTCTCTATATACTCATCCAATTCTTTCTTCAAGTTCTCGTCCAATTGATCCTCGTTACTTTCAATTTCTTCAATGTCGTCAAGGTATCCAAGGTCAGGAGGCCCCATAAACGCTGCTGATTTTGGTTTCAATTCGTCATAAATATCTAAGGCCAGTGCAGCAGAGTCCTTGGAAACTAATAAACACTGGATTCTCGTATACTTAACGTCTCCAATTTCAACCATATCCTTCTCTGGTGGGGGCATGATTCTTAAGGTACTGGGCTTGAAAAATGTCTTGATTTCTCTTCGGCCTTGGATCCAGAAAAGACTGAAATCCGCTGGTTTACAGCCTTTAGGGACAAGATTCAATTTTTTATAATGCTGAAGAATCACTAGAAGAATACCACCAAACAACTTGGTTCCTTTGGTAGTGAATCTAGTGAGTCTGTCGGTATGAATCTTAGGAAGCACATCTATCAAATAGGGCCTGTCGACTTCATTGGCATCGGTGAATTCATAATTACTGTCTGACTTCCGTTCAGTTTGAATTCCTCTTATAGATTTCATAATATCTTGAAACATCTCTTCTTCACCAAATTCATCAATGTCTTCTATTTTTTCAGGGATCTTTTCAACCTTCCTGGGGCTCTTTACCGGCAGTGACTGTGTTTTACTTCGACTACGAGTTTCAACTTTAGGACTTTCAATAGATGTGTTTCTTGTTCTTGGTCGTAGTGACATGTTACCTGTCTTGCGAGGAATTATCTCCTCTTCATCATCATCATCTAGTACAATAACTTCGTGCTCTGGTTCAGACAGTAATGGGTCCAGTTCAGCTTTGGGCTCTGATTCAACTTGTTCTATTGGTTCAGACTTTGGTGGCGGCAGTTGTGATGGGAAATCCGACCCTAACCAATCCTCTACCACATTGGCCTTGGATTTCTTCTTCTTCTTTCTTCGAGAATCCCGGGTGCCTAGAGAGAAGAAATCATCCTCGTCGTCAAGCTGAGTCTTCCGCTTTTTCTTGCTCTCAGTGCTTTTTGCAGGCAATTCTGTACTCACTGACATGTCCAACCCGTTGTACCCAACAGTGTGGTAGATTCTTGAGATCTATCAAACCGCTTTTCATCTTATCAGTCGCACTGAATCGCACTGTATCGCATTTCATCGCGGTGCGAGTCGCGGGGCCGGTGGTGTTGTCTTAGGTCCATAGTGCGGGACCACCGCGGGACCATGGCGCGAATGTGGAACCAAGTGATAAACAACAACAACAAAACCAACAGAAGCCATAAACAATCCACCTCCACCAATACAGCCAGAATGAACACGGCCAAAGCCATAAAGGACTTATCGTTCAAAAGCCGGTTTCTCCCGAGCTATGGCGCCGATGAAGACCTCTATCAGCAATCGCTCGATTATATGCGATATTGGCTCGATAAATTGTTTGTTATTGAAGAAGACTCATTCAAGCAACAAGTATCCCAAGATCTTCTCCACAATGTTAACATAGAAGTTGCTCCAGCGGATGTATTCCCCGCCATGGTCGCCAAACCGATCAATGGAGAAGAATTGAAGAATAAATTGAGACTTGATAACACTATGTATATAGACATTCATGATACGGCCCATGAGTTGAAATTTGGTGATACGGTTGATCTCCGGTCAATTGACCGAAACGCATGCACTTTATATACGGGGGGACTTGTGACGTCACTTGCGTGGTTACCTAAGACCGTGAACCTGCACCAGTACTTAGCGGTATCGGTTATAAATGGAGATTCTGATATCAAATCTCTCGTTGAAAGTGAACAATTAAGTATTTTCCATACAAAAAACGCTAAGAGTTCAAGCAGCCCGCTTCATACTTGTCTTCAGATCTGGCAATTGGATGTTGATACTAAAAAATGGAGTTTATATCAACTTCTAGACACTACAAGATTTGGTGCTTGTAACAATATTTCCTGGGTTCCCCTACATTTCCAGGATGTTCTTGGGGTTTTAGGAGGTTCTTTCAAAGACGGAAGACTCCACTTTTTCAAACTTCAACTCCTGGGCCCCGACCCTGAATATTTGGAGATTGTCAATCTGTCGATTTCATATGGATTACAAAACCCTCGAGCGACAAATGAACCTTTGGCTATAACCTCGTACGATTACCTTCTGAATGATCGTGTGATAGCGGGGTTTACTGATGGATCTATTGCCGAGTTCATATTACCTACCTATCCTCAATTTGCATCTACTGACTTGAATGAATCAAATTACAAAATTCCTTCTTTTGTCCATAATTTGGCCGACACGCCTATCAGCAGCGTATCTGTTGGAAATCCTGTTACAAACAAGTATATTGTCCAAGTAAATACCTATGGGCTACTGAATTTCATCTTTGAATATGACAATTTCAAAAGCCAAAGATTAGAATCTTTTGGCTCTACACTTCAGCCAGTATATCATGATCAACTCAAGGTTTTTGTGTGTTTAGATTCTTACGATGTGGCCGCTTATGCGTTTGCTAGACATCCTCATGAACGACAAAGTTTGTTCTTGAAAACAGATGGAGTGATTACTTCTTATGGAGTGTCGAAATATCTCAATCATCCTATGGTGTTAGTATCTGGAAGCTATGGAGAATTATTCATTGTCAACATCGTCAGAAAAATCTTATCTCCTGCTAAGACTTCAAACAAAGCCTTAAGTCCGTTACGATTATGGAAATTATCTTATAATGCTGAAGGTAAAGATGGACTTGCTCTCAACTTTGCCGTGGAACCAGTGCCTCCTGACAAGACCAATAAAATCACCACAAGTCCAGAACAAGTATGTATTTCGTGTTGTGGATGGAACGAAAACCTTGATGGAAGCTCTATGTATGCGGCTGGAACCCATTGTGGACTACTTGTTGTTGATAGACTCGATCTGTAATATTGTATAATAATGTAACATCTCTACTTAGTACTTAGGAAACTCGTTATCAATCTTCTCACTCCATTTGGTAATCCCTCCTTTGATATCACTCACATCAGTGAACCCAAATTTGTCCCTAATCGTCTTAGTGGCTATCTGAGAATCATTACCAAATCGACATATAACAAATGTCTTTGTATTTCTATCAGTTCCTTCTGGCAAGAAATCATCAAGCAGTTCACGCCGCAAGAAATCTGATCCCCACGGAATATTGATGGAGTTCGGTAATGATGCAATATCAAACTGTTCTTTAGGTCTTACATCTATCAATAAGCTATGAGAGTCATGGCGTAGATGCTTGTTGAAATCTTGAACAGATACTCGTAGATTCTCTTCTAGTTGATAAGGATCACTTCTGCCACAAAAAACATGATAGTCAAGCTCTTCATTCTCTATGAGTTCCTTGGTAACGGTGGGGTTATCTCCACACACAACACACAGCTTTTGGCGGCCTCTCATTTTGAAAGTTCGATATTGTTGAAACTGGTATCCGTAAAAAGCCCCCATGAACGGTTTAAAAGCTTGATGGTAGTACCCCGTAAGCACTTTTATAGTTTCTAGAGCCATATTTAATCCTATGATTCCTATAGCTGGACCTATAACTCCACCATCTTGACAAGAAGTAATAGAATCAGATGCGGGAGGCTTTGGATGGAAACACCTATAACAAGGCCCCGATTCATAGTTCAATATCGTCCACTGTCCATCGGTTTTAAGTCCTGATCCACTAACAACCGGCTTGCCCAGAAGAACAGCAACATCATTTATCAAGTATCGAACTGCGGGGGCATCAGTACAATCAAGAATCAAGTCATAATCTCCAAATATATCAAATGCATTTTTATTATCCAATCGAACAGGATACGTAACAACACAAACATTAGGATTTAGTTTATTTATATATGTCCTAGCCGAATCACATTTGAACATCCCTATGGTTTCAGTGGTATGAAGCACTTGTCTATGTAAGTTGCCTTTATCTACTATGTCACCATCCACAATTCCTATAGTTCCGATCCCGGCGGCCGAAAGGTATAATAATGCCGGACAGCCTAATCCCCCAGCACCTACCACCAAGATCTTTGCATGTTTAAGGGACATTTGGGATTTTAGTGATCCGAACTCTGGAACTATCATTTGTCTTCCATATCTCTCATACTCATCAAGGGTCAACTTTTCGTTGTTTTGGGGGACTTTTGAATGGGGAACTTGATTCGGTACACACTTGGATTGTTTAAGTTGGGAATTCTCCAACTCTAGGGCCTTTATTCGAGCTAGTAGTTGTTGTTCGGTTGAAGAGCTCATGATGAAGCGATGAGCAGAATCGCGATATTTGCAATTCTGGCGATGATAATATGAAAGAATGTGGCACTATAACAAGTGCAACATATGTTTTATTTTGCAATAATTTATTCTGAACCGACGAGAGAAATGATTTAAATGGACACAAGAAATGTTCTAAATAGACTAAAAGTCACATTACTCCACAACTTTCTACAAAACGTATCATCAGTCCTGCTGGACATATATTCAAACTACACAATCTTTTGCTTGACAAAGAACCCCTTCAAGTGTCTTAATTGGTAGAAACATGTCCCCACCAACACAAGCAATTGGACAAAAGTCCACTTGATAACCCTCGAGTTGGTTAATTCAGATTGGTCTCTGAAAATGGCTTCTCTTTCTCTAATGGTTTCTTGTTCGAAATTGATCTGTTCTAATTTCTTACTCAAACTTTTCACTCTGAGAGTTAAAGCATCCACTTGATTAGTAGACTTGGAGTCCACATAATCATGGGCTGACCCAATAGCAATGTCGAAATATATTCTGTGTCTTCTTTTACCACTTCCGTCCAAGTAAATTGGTTTAAGGCAAAACTTGTGTTCTCCAGAATCAGAGGAAGTGAATGTGATATCTCCACTACTGGATGCTTTTTGGTTCACCACTCTATGGTCGTTATCGAAGGTTTCCTAATTTAAGTTAGTATTCTGGTTTCATTATCATTTCTATTACTTATACGTACATCTACCGTGAACTCCAACCTCAAGTTTCTGTTGTGCACGTAGTCTCCAGTACCATCATCAAATTCAAGAGCCTGAACTTTGGCTACCACCAAAGTGTCTTTAGGCAACTCTTCAAAGAAACATCTGGATTCTCCTGTTTCCAAGTAGAAGTGCAATGCTGTGGTCACTTGAAACAAGACGAAAACAGCCGCCAAAAGTCTGATTGGTCCAAACATCGTCGTATGATCTATGTTGTTGAAGAGTTTTTCAACGCGTGTTAACTTTTGGATCGCGGTGCTCACAAAATGATGATAAATTGCCAGTGCTTAATGTGTTTAGTTGTTAGTGTCTCTACTGCTAGTGTCAGTATTTGATTATACTATTGTACTTAGGCGTTATGATTATTTACGGTGCTTCTTCTTCAACTTATCAACCAAAGAATTGATTTCATTTCCTTCTGTTCTGGCCTTCTTAGGCTTCTTCTCTTCATGGTTTCCTTTGGATCTTCTTTTGGATCTCTCATCCAAAATCTTCTTCATGGTCTTGGTCTTCTTGAAGTCGCTGCTGGTAGGATCTATACTATAATCTCTATTTTCAAAGATCTCTTGGAACCGAGGATCGTTCAAATCCACATTGAAATCGTCTTGAGTGTTGACGTCTGGTCTAGACCCTTTCTTGTTCTTTTTCTTTTCTGCTTTAACGATATCTCTCATATCGAAATGCTCATGTTCTTCTTGTCCATCTTCATTCATCATAAGTAATTCCAATTCGGCTGCTGATTTATCAGATTTAGATTTAGATTGAGACTTCTCTGACTTAGATGGCTTACTAGACGGTTCATTATCCGACAGTTTCTGCGCTTTTTGTTCCTGTTTGAACTTGTCCATTCTTTGTTTCCGACGTTCCTTCTGTTTCCGTTTGTAAGCAGAAATGGTACTTTCTTCTTCTTCTTCCTCCTTGGCCTCTTC
The DNA here is from genome assembly GCA_030574775.1 of Yamadazyma atmosphaerica. Classification (NCBI taxonomy): domain Eukaryota; kingdom Fungi; phylum Ascomycota; class Pichiomycetes; order Serinales; family Debaryomycetaceae; genus Yamadazyma; species Yamadazyma atmosphaerica. Next base: position 97,506 of record JAJMFQ010000016.1, on the reverse strand, counting down.
TCTGGCCTTAGCTTCTTGTTCACTAAGTCCTGGGTTAAAGGTGATTTCCATATCCACATCATCATCGCTGTTTTCTTCAGGCTTATCAAACAGTCTTCCCCCAAGAAGCATTTTGTATTTTTCCTTAGCACTGGGTTCATCTTCTTGCTCATGTTCACTATCTGAAGCAAGGTATGCTTTGAAATCCATATCATCGATTTCTTTCTGGGAGAACAGTCGAGACGCCACAGCCAATCTTTCCTTTGGAGTTTCATCCCAGGTTAATTTGACCTTGGAGTGTTGTAATGCATCAGTCACAAAGACTGTGTTGGGTTTATAGTTACTAGGGATCTTGGTACAAACATCTTTTGCTTCTGCCTCATCGAATTCCATTCCTTCTGGAACATATCTCAAATCAAACATGTTGGCTGTTGATTCGTATTCGGTCCCATCACAATTATCATAGATATTCTTAGCGGTGGCAATACTATCACATTTGACCACGGCATAGTAGTATCTCAATCTTTGTAATTGATATCTACGTAATGCCTTACTATCATAATCTTCGGTTCCGTCATCTTCTTCATATAACTTTCTAGCGGCTCTTTCCAAATCTGCTTGATTGGTGGTATCAATATCCGAATCGGAGTCGGAATCTTCCTGGGGTTTTGATTTCTTTTTAAATAACTCTTTTGGGGGGCCCTCTACTTCTTCTTTTTGCATTTGCTCCTTCCCAAACTCTGAAGGGTATATGCTAATAGATTCGATGAGTCCACTCTTAGGAACAAAAGATATAAAAGTGGCCATCAAATCAACTGCCCTTAGATTGTCCCAGTCCATATTAACTACTGCAAATGTATCTGAAGGATCTCCTTCTTCTGGTTTTCCTTGTTCTACTTCGATATCTGATTCTTCTTCTTCTTCAACCTCTTCTTCTGAGTCGTCTGAATCGGAAGAAGAGTCACTGGAGGACTCTCCGCCTTCTCCTCTTGCTCTGTCCACAAAGCTGACCAGTTTTGCTTTTGCTGGTTCTTCGTTGTCACTTTCGCTTTCTTCATCACTGTCATCACTTTCTTCTTCATCGCTCTCATCGCTTCCACTTTCTTCACTCTCACTTCCACTTTCTTCACTGGACGATTCTTTGAAATATTTGTCAAAATTAGAATCCTGATCCTTCAACTTTCTCCCGTACCTATCAATGCCCACCTTCTTTCCACTGGATCCAGCATTCAATTTCTCTAACTCTTTTCTGCTAAATCTATCATCAACTTTCACCTTGACATTCTTTAAGTTAGGAGTTTTGAACCGAGGATCCGAATGAACAGAAGCAAATCTACTATCAGTGACCACCTCGTGTGGCTTTTGGTCTTTCTGTGACCCTTTCTGTTTCTTAGCCATTGTATAAGATATGTGCTAACAAACTGAAAAATTGAAAAATGCGATGCGCTCGATGAGATGCTGCAAAATGTGAGGATGCTGCTTAAGTATAGTATGTGCATATGCTACGTCTATAATATATACCTATGAAGATGGCTGAGGATAAGGAAGGAGATGGATGGAGATGAACGGATGAGGAATGTGCGTCTGACTGATATTTCAAGTGTGAAGTCTTAATATTTCATACAGAGCACGTCTCATAAGCTCATCAACTCATCTTACACACTCCCCCCAGACCCTCCGTGGTTTCCTACCAACCCCACCATCTCCAAAAACGCCCGTTCTTCTCCCATATTTTTCAAATTAACACTTTGCCGGGCTTCTGCTTGTCTCTGCTCCCACTCCCATTGCTTCTTTTGCTCATCTAACTCCTTTGTAGACCCTACACCCCACACTTCAAGATTTGTGATCATGAATCTGTCTTCAAAATCACTGGTTTTAGTTTGTGGCTGATTTGATTTGCTGAAATAACTGGATCCGGGACCCGTAGTCACATGTCTGAAGACGGCAAACTCTAGGTTCGGTTCAATAGTTAACGACACTTCTCCAGGAAGATATCGCCTGATCCCATTTTTATTGACTGGTTGATCGTTTCCAAATCCTAACCCAAATCCTAAAGTATTGAAATAAATCAGTTCTCCTCTTGTAATAGGGTGACTTGAGCTTTTATAATAATCGAAGTGCGGCTTGACTCTAAAGATTAAACATTGATCATTACCAAAATTCTTCTTATTGGACATTTTCCACGGCTCTGTAATTAACACGGCATACGTCAACCGGTCATTTTCCGATTGCCAGTCTTGTAGAGGGTTTTCAGTGGACCTGAAATACCGAGGATATTCACTATCGAACTGCAAATACCGTCTATTAGTAGTGGCAGTTTTGTGCTTGAGTCGTTTGCCCGATACAAGCAACAAGGTAGGAGCTTGCCATTTGAATATCTTCAGTTCAAGTGACCGTATAGAAAACCCTGCTTCTTTACCAATATATAGTTTAACGAGATTTTCATTGGTGATTTTAATGGGCGATTTAGCTGCTTTTAACCCATTGCTAATACAAGAAATAGACGCCCAGTCAATCAAATCAGACTCTTCAAACTTATATTTCTTAGACTGCTTGGGCGACGACTCTGCCTCAGGGAGTTTAGGGGATTTGTTAGAATCCTTATAATTAGAAGAAAGAAACCCATTTTTGAATAATTTAGCAAACCCGTTTTGAATCAACTCAAAGATCATACTCGATTCAGACTGTACCAACTGGTCGTAGGTAATCTTAGACAGCTTCAAATTGGTACTGTTGATGTTGATGTCTATAAATCTTAGCAAACTAAGAGAATAGTCTTCAAAATCACTCCACTTATGTCTCAACAAATCATTCAAAGATGACAACATCTTAGACCTCTTACTTTTAGGAATAGAATTCAAAATAGAAAATAACGTAATTAGTTGGTGCAAATCGTAGGCATTGACTGTCAACTCGTTTACATCAATTGCGTCATAATTCTTTATGTTGGCTAGCCTCTTCCAAACAACTCTATTGGTCAACGGCGTAGTTTCTTCTGCCACTATGACTTGCAAGTCAACCTTAAAGGTCTTTTCATGTTTGCTACTGCCCTTTTCATTGGACGGAGACCCTGGTACAGAACCCAGAGGATTGTTCCTAATGTATTCATCCAAAGCCTTATAACTTAAACTAATAAACAACAATTTGTTAAAATCATAATCCGATCCAATTAAAGTCCGGCAACGACCTACATGGAACATGGCAGCCACTATTAACCCGTCCATGGTCAATAAATCATCATGATCTGAGCTCCAGGCCCGTAAAAATGGAAATGATCCAAACACTCTAGTTATATCATAAATAAGTTGGATCACCAGCTTGAACCCAGGGTTGATTTCCCCGACGTCTTCATCTTTTCGAGAAGACAATTGGAATAAATATGCTAGATCACTGGGGGTAAGGACGTTTTTCTCCTTCAAATTGGTGATGTTGGACTTGGCGGCTATAGCTTGAATCTCTTGCTTGCGTAATAACAACCGGCAGTTTTTCTGGAACAAATCTATAACTTCGTTAACTGTAAACGGCTTCAGCTCCGTAGGGGCATTCTGAGGGTCTTCACCATCGTGGGTGCTAGCAGTTTGGCCCATTTTCGGGGAAAGTACACTTTATATAGAAAGAGGAATCAAATGTGTTACGTGATTAGATAAGCTATCACGCGCATTATCATTAAAGATGTATTGACGATAACTATACATGCAAATTAGGAAATAGGAGCTAGGAACCGAGGAGATAGAGCCCTATGAATCACAAAAAAAAACAGTCCAAACAATATTAGTAACATTCTCGCTAGCTTTTACTGAAGAAATCAGCTAAATACTCCTCGGATTTGATCTCTACTTCAAAAATAAACTTCTTCACTTTGGAAATAAACGATTTGCTCTGGAAAAATTGCTGTTCCTCCTCGGTTATAAGGTTGCCGTCTGATTCGGTCGAATACTGTTTGATAAGTAACCGAGAAAATGACACTATGATCAAATTAAAGTAGAATCTCACTACTGTAGTAATCAAAGTAGCACTCACGGTAAGGAATAATTCTCTTGCTGGTGACGCTGATTGGGATGAGTTCTTGCTAACAGTACTCAGAGCACCAACTCCCACATCCGGGCTGGTATACCCCTCATATGCCCCGGAAGTCGCCAAATCTCGGGCATCATTACCAGTAGGATTTGTATCTTCATGACTGAACCAAACGTAACAGAAGTATACCGTATATAACAAACCGAAAAAGGTGTCGAATGTATATACCAAACAAACTAATGCCATTTTCCGGACATTTTTCAACCGGTCATTCAAATGACTTAATCCTGAAATGTAGAACGGTAATATAATCAAACATGACATATTATAGAGCCATTGCCAGAAATCGATTGGATGTCCAGTTAAAAGCGATAAAACACCGAAGGCCCCTCCTGCCTTGTTAAGAATGGAAATCCCCAACACCAATTCCACTCCAATAAAGAGAGGAATGATTCCCAAGAACTTCTAAATTCGATGTTAATAAATGACATAAAAAACACAACGCATCACTCGAGAAATATCACGTTTTCACAAGCCAAATTGGTATCATATGGTTCCCAAACCCTTCCACATCTCATATAGATCCATACCAGCCCATAATACTCAACATACCTGTGGCAATACTAGAATTAGTCCAGACGGCAAGTTCATTCTGGAGAGTTTTGATGTTCTGCGGAAGCATCGCGAACTTGAATGCTCATCACATCAAATTGTTCTTAGTGAATATCCGATGAGCTCAGATATAAACGAGAAATTACGCCAGTTAGACGTCGATAGTGGCTCTGATAGCGATAGTGACAGCTATAGTGAAGATGAAAACTATACCACCAACTCCGCCAGCCATTTCCAGCTGTCAAACGACTCTAATACGACAAATACTAAAAATATAACTGAGAAGAGCGACATAGTAACACGATATGCCGACAAGATCAAAACCGATTCTTTCAAAAAGGGACCCAAAAAAACCAAGGATAGAGCAAATAGAGCCACGGTGGAACAGGTTTTAGACCCTAGAACCATGAGATTCCTTGCCAAATTATTGAATAAAGGAGTCATCTCCAGAGTTAATGGATGTATTAGTACTGGAAAAGAAGCTAATGTGTATCACGCAGACCAAGAAGATGAAGAAGGAAACCTGATCAAAGAGTACGCCGTCAAGATATATAAAACGTCCATCTTAGTATTCAAGGATCGGGAACGGTATGTTGATGGAGAATATCGGTTTCGGAATTCTAAAAATCAATCGAACCCTCGTAAAATGGTCAAATTATGGGCTGAAAAAGAGTTCCGGAACTTGAAAAGGCTTTATACTCACGGGATCCCATGTCCAGAACCTATAGATATACGATCGCATGTGTTGGTGATGGAGTATCTTACCAAGGGTAATAGTCAACCATCACCCAAGCTTAAAGATCATGAGTTTGAAGACGTGGCCGAAATTGTTCATTATTATCACCAAATGTTATTCTACATGAGAAGAATGTATCAGGAGTGCAAATTAGTGCACGCCGATTTGAGTGAATATAACTCGATAGTTCACCAAAATAAATTATACATCATCGACGTGTCTCAATCAGTGGAGCATGAACATCCTATGTCGCTAGATTTCCTTCGGATGGATATAAAGAACGTTAATGATTTCTTCTCCCGGAAGAAAATTAATGTATATCCCGAAAGACTTATATTCCGATATATTACCGAACACAATAGTAGTCTAGGCATCCAAGACAATTCTGATGAAGAGTTACTGGCATATTTAGACAAGTTACCGTTAAAGAGTGACGAAGATGAAAATGAAGATGAAATCTTTAGATCTTCTCATTTAATCAGAACTTTAAATGGTTTAGACGAACGCGATTTCAAAAAGTTTTCAGAGGGGAAGATAATTACTCTTACGGATCTTGTCGATACCTCATCGCAGATAAAGGAAAATGACGAAGGCAGTATTGATCCTAGCCACGAAAAGGAACCTCAATCCTCGTCAAATGAAGACGATCTGGACTTAGACGACTCAGACTTAGACGATCTGGAACGGTCAGACACGGACGACCTGGATTCCGAAGATAAACCAGCCCGAGGTAAACGGTTTGAAGACAAAGAACACAAGAAACAACGTAAAGAAGCTGCCAAGTTGGCCAAACAAGAGAAACGGAAGACCAAAATGAAGAAGCACGTTAAAAAGAAGATTATCAACAAACGGAAAACAAAGTAAATATACACAACTTTATTTAAGCTTTTATGTTTCACACGGGCCCGCAGGCTTTTACTTCTACGTACACAAACTTTATTCCGGTAACTGGGTCCAGAGCTCGGGCCCAAACGAGGCGACTGTTATGTAGCATTCTAAACCATTACAACAGCCCTAAACCCATTCACCTCATGTGTTTTTATCTCTATATCTATTCTTTTCTCTTGTTCAATCGTTTCTATTCGCCATGGGTAAATGGTTCAGACGAAATAATGGCAAACCTCGTGTGATGAGGACCATGCAACTGATCTTGTTTGGCCTAGAGAATACATCGCCCCACCCTAAAGAAAAGGATACCCTACAACCAAATACTACTATTACCACTACAAAGACCAACAACACCGAGAATCTTTTGGCCAGTAAAAAACTCGGTCGACGGTCCATATTGAATCCAAAATTAGATCTACGAGATTCCATTGATCGAACTGACCCTTCTGAATACGATCGGCTAGTCAGAAGCACTTCTTATCTAATACATAAGAAACAACAGCGAGAGTCACTTGCCACAGAGGAGCTCTTTTTCAAATACGGGGCCGGAAAGTCCATTGAATATTCTTATCATAGTGGTCCTGATGTTCTGTCTTTACAAACAAAACGGTCCAGGGCATCGTCTAGTTCAGGAACTCACCTATATCAGTTAGAATCAGATCTCACTAACAGTATGGTGTTTGAAGAATTGAGTCTGCGCAGACCACAATTTCTGCATGCTAACAATCCAGATAGTGGTGATCCTATAGGTATCAGGGACCCTGCAGTTGACGAAAACGACGTATACGAAGACACTAAAGCCATCAATGCCAACCATAGGCTTGCAAGTAACAAGACGATTCAATCTGTTGATACTATCAAAGATGCGCATACAAATGCTGCAAAAATCGAGGCTGCAAAAACAGCTGCTGAGGATAAAAATACATCGGTTGTAACAAAACACACATTTCCTAGACATGATCATGATGATGGCCATCTAATTAATGGTACTAAAACCAATGCCATCGATAATAAAACACAAAAACCCACGACATTTAACCATACAAAAACCTCCACACGGAAAAAGAGGAATCAAAAGGTTGATGTCATGAAAGACCTTCCTCCACCACCCAAACAACCTGCAGCATTTAATACCACACCTGAACTCAAGCAAGAAATGCAACTCCCCCAACTTCCACCCAAACCTCCGTATCATGTGAATAATGACTTTATATTTTCAGACGATGACATTAAGAGCTCCGCAAGACAACTGGCGTCCAGAACACCACATAGTCTGTGGGATAATGAATTCAGCAGTCCTCATACTTACGGGCCCAATTCCAAACCAAAAGACGTATACACTTTTAGTGGATTGGGTCCACCCATAGAGTTCCATCTAAATGCCAGCAGTCAAAGCACTCTCAGTTCCAAGTCCGTTAAAACTCCCAAGCGAGCACAACTCCTGCCTTCAATTAGACTTGAGGAAACTATAGAGAAAGAGCCCAAGAAGCGGTGGTTTCAGAGTCTAAAGCCGAGAAAAGCAAAGGAATTGAAATTCAAATCTTCCAGAGATGCTAAACCCGTGAAAATTCCTATCGATATCCGTAAGCAAGCTCAAGAAGATAGAACAGCTGCACCCAAAAGATCATTGAGCCACAAAAGACCTAAAGAATCACCCAATAAAGCCAGTCCTTCCATGTCCCTCAATCGCTCACCGTCTACGCCAGGTAAGTTAAAAAAACCTTCTAAACATCTTTCTACAGATATGATTGGATATCCTCATCTCGTAGAGAACTATAACCAATGGTCGAAGACAGAGTATGAACATGTTCACAATCTTTCACCAACCCCAAATGATTCTTATCGCACACAAACCCGAGCAGGGCCTGCCAAAGACTATTCAGGACTTCGATTCTCCATCTTCAGTACTGCCGACACAGTCCATGAAAAAACCATGTTCTCTGACTACCTTGAACAAAGATTCGGCATCAAATAGTATATTTATTCATTTAGTTTATAGCTGCAAAACTAAGATATGTGCGGGTAACCCCCATTCGCGCGCGGATGGTAGTACCAGCGAAACAAACAATTTGTAGCGTTTAACTAGCTAGGTTTTTCTTATTTGAACTCAAACATAGCTCGATTGGCTTGGTAATTGATAGATATAGAGGTCTCAGTGTGTTCCCAAACGTCACCAGTTTCACGTAGACCCATTTTTTCCGATTCCAAACGGCTTTTTCTATTGATATTTTGCTCACTACTGCCTGACGCAACCCCGTTTTATTTACGCCGAAGGGCCTCCTTATAGATTACACGGCCCATCCATTATGGAACAATTCCTAAAGGATAGTCCCACGGACTTTAATAACGACCCTAACAGAAGGTCTTCCGAAAACCCTAATAATGAGTATAACTATAACAATACTTCTCAGATGAATAATTACCCTCCAGAAGGCAATAACTTCAGCTTGAATATTGAACAACCCTACAATAATCCCGACGAATTCGACAACCAGCAGTATCAAAATATGCCCGGAACCGATTTTTTCAGCCCTAATAACAATTTATCCAACGAACCCGACTTTTCGTCCTCCTATAATAACGATCCATTTTTAGACGATTTGGATAATTTGGCATACCCCACTCAAACTGCTAGTAACAACCCATCCAGTCCCCAATATAATCAATCACAGGCACCACAAGCTGCTAACTTGGATGAATTGATCTCTCCTAATAATCAGACTTCAGTGTTGGATTCTCAATACTTTTCCCCTCCTGGCAAACAGTCGATAAATTTGAATTCCTTGAACAACGACAATTATAATGCTAATACATTCAGTCCTGAACTTTCTAGACATGGAAGTGTGTCGGTGCCATTTCAAAACACCAATAATTATGACGTGAATACTGGGTCTTATCTATCTCCACAGCAAAGTAATTTCATGTCTCCGGGAAGCACCAATTTTGATAATAGCTTGGACACATTACGGTCACCTAACTTCGGATCTTATTTGAATTCTCCTCCTCAATACAATCCACACCATACCCGGAATATCTCCGAAAACCTTACAAGTACCAGCATCCCTGCTAGTTCTAACAACTTTTTATCCCCTCCAAACAACACCAGCGGGTTAGGTACTTCTGCCCCAGGCGGTAATGGCCATGCAGATAGTTCCAATAACCACAATGTTCCAGCCAAACAACTAAGTAAGGAAGAAAAGTTGAAGAGAAGAAGAGAATTCCATAATGCGGTAGAACGAAGAAGAAGAGATTTAATTAAGGAGAGGATAAAAGAATTAGGACTATTAGTACCCCCATCTTTACTCAACCCACAATTAGTAGCAGTGCAAACGTTCCAAAAGAACTCCAATTTAAACACCAAGGAAATCAATGATTTATTGGCGTCTGTCAAGGTCAAGGAATCCAAGCCTAACAAAAGCACTATATTGAATAAATCAGTAGAATATGTGATGCATTTACAATATGTGCTAGACCAACAACAAAAAACCAGGGCTGAATTGGAACAAAAGATAAAAGCATTGGAAAATAATAATATAGGAGCCAGCCCTGATGAAGGGACTAATTTCGATACTAATACCGGGTTTGATCCTAACTCCGTTGCTGGTGAAACCCAACCTAACGACAATGCTAACTTCTTACAAGATTTCCAAAACCAGTCCCAGTCCCAGTATATTAAGGGAGAAGACACATTTAATCCAGATGAGTTTTTTCTGGAAATCATTACTGGTAATGATCAGAATTTCAACCGCTAATTGACCACAACTAACATTATGAAAGTATGGTTTAAGTTATCATAGAGTTGTACAATAAATAACATATACACTAAACAGATATAATATCAGTATATAATTTCTATACATTGTAAGATATTTCAAGCTTATTAAATTCTCATCTCCATAGTAACTCCGTTATCTCATGATATCACCGCGCAGCATTATCATCATCATCAAAACACATCATCATGTCTGAACCAGAAAATGCCTTCAGACAACAACTAAATAACTGGACAAACCGGACCGGAGCCACCAGTAACAGCAGAAGTTTCCCCCAGTTCTCGGAATGGACCGATTATGTCAAGAATGGCGCTAATGACTTGTATACATCTTTGCCCACATACAGAAATGAGAATCAGGTCCAAGAACCGTCGTGGTTCCAACTCTCCAATGTGGAGAAAATGATTGGTTTTATCATGTGTTTAGGAGGATCTGTGTTATGTTTCAGTCTTAGTTTCTTTCTTTTCCCGGTATTGGCGTTGAAACCCCGGAAATTCGGCATGCTCTGGTCTTTAGGATCATTATTATTTGTACTATCATTCGGAATCCTTCAAGGACCCAAGAAATACACGTTGCATTTATTATCCAGCCATAGGATTGTGTTTACAGCAGTGTTTTTCGGGTCTGTTTTGGCGACGTTGTACAGCTCCATTATCCTTAAGAGCACTATATTGACAATAATCACAGGAATAATTGAGATCTTTGCTGTGTTATATTACACCGTTAGTTATTTTCCATTTGGCGCCCAAACCATGACGTTTTTCACCAGCTATTTGGCGGGCTGGTTTGGTGGGTTTATCGGAGGCATATTATGAGACAATATATATATACTATATAAGATGAACAGTTATAATTTTTCCAACTTTTCCTTCAAAGCGGCGTGTAGTTTGCCCAATTTGTCGAAATCGGTTTCTTGGGCTGGCCATCCAACGACTAAACCGGTTTCAGTATCTTTCTTGGGGATCAAATGGAAATGAACGTGGTCTACTATTTGATGAGCAATTCTCCCGTTATTCTGTAATACGTTATACCCATCACCATCAGGGGTATTATTGACGTCCATTCCTAAGACGGTGGTCAATTTCTTTACTACCGGCAACAAATCAGCCAAATAGTCATCGGGGACGTTGTGTAATTTGGCACCATGGAATTTTGGGATGATTAAGCAATGGTAATCAGAGACGGGTTGAATATCCAAGAAGGAATAAGTGTATTTAGTTTCAATCAATTTCATGGAGGGGATTTCCCCTTTGATGATTTTGCAGAAGATACACGAAGCGTTGGAGGCGACAGACATTGGGACAGGGATGAATTATTATGAACAATTGAGAACAAATGAAAGAATGAGAATATTTGAAGAATGAGCAATAAGTGAAGTGAACTGTGAGAGTGGATGGAGCGAGGATGAAATGTGGTGGAGACGTGTGGAGATAAGTGGAGAGAGGACCGCACCCTGGAGAAAGATGTGTGAAGAGATGTACAGTGTCTACCTTGGAGTATGGAGATGTATAACAGGAATAAAGTGCTAAATATAGATAACGAGTAGATTGACAAGATGTATAGATAACTAATTCCAGCATGTACTTGCAGTGAAGAAACAGTAGCACAAAACCACCAATGATTAATACTGTACTTGAACTGGTACTGAACCATTTATGTGAAAAATACAAATCATTCAATCATCAAATCAGATCATTCAATCAAAACATACAACCATTTCATCAACTCATCCTACTACAACCTAGTTCACTACTATTTTCTTTACACACCCTCAAGACCATCTCTACCCCATGTCAATCTCCATACCTGTAGTTTAAGTCTCTCCATTCACCATATTATCTCTGTCCATATCTGTCTATCTCGATCTGTCTCACTCCTATCGAACCAATTCGAAAAAGCAAAGTTACACAAAACCACCCGCGCTATATTCGGTGGCAAGAACTCATATATATATCTCCTTCACCACTGAGACTATAAATTTATCTCTTTTTTGTTTGTTTTAATTGATTAACAGGCCCATTCCGTTTATTTATAGTGTGGCGTGGCGTTTCCTTGCACTCAATTGAATCATTCTCCTAATTCATTATGGCTCCTGCTGAAGACAAAAAGAAGCCATTATTAGATGCCTCTGGAGGCGAATCCAAAGAAGATAAAGTGGCCACTGCCATTTTAAAGCGGAAGAAGAAAGACAACGCTTTAGTGGTCGATGATGCTACCAATGATGATAACTCTGTCATCACCATGTCGTCTAACACCATGGAATTGTTGCAATTATTTAGAGGTGACACTGTTCTTGTGAAAGGAAAGATGAGAAAAGATACAGTTTTAATTGTATTGGCTGATGATGACATGGAAGATGGAGTTGCCAGAGTTAACAGATGTGTCCGTAATAACTTGAGAGTAAGATTGGGTGACATTATAACCATTCACCCTTGTCCAGATATCAAGTATGCCAATAGAATCTCAGTATTACCTATTGCCGACACCGTGGAAGGAATCACTGGGTCATTATTTGATGTTTACTTGAAGCCTTATTTTGTAGAAGCTTATAGACCGGTTAGAAAAGGCGATTTGTTCACGGTAAGAGGAGGTATGAGACAAGTGGAATTTAAAGTGGTGGAAGTGGATCCAGAAGAAATTGCCATTGTGGCTCAAGATACCATTATTCATTGTGAAGGTGAACCTATTAATAGAGAAGATGAAGAAAATAACTTGAATGATGTGGGTTATGATGATATTGGTGGATGTCAGAAACAAATGGCTCAAATTAGAGAATTGGTCGAATTGCCTTTAAGACATCCTCAATTATTCAAATCCATTGGGATCAAACCTCCAAAGGGTATTTTAATGTACGGGCCTCCCGGTACTGGTAAGACCATCATGGCCAGAGCTGTGGCTAATGAGACCGGGGCGTTTTTCTTTTTGATTAACGGGCCTGAAATCATGTCCAAAATGGCAGGGGAATCGGAATCCAATTTAAGAAAAGCTTTTGAAGAAGCTGAAAAGAATGCTCCTTCGATTATTTTCATTGATGAAATCGACTCTATTGCTCCAAAAAGAGATAAAACTAATGGGGAAGTTGAAAGAAGAGTGGTTTCTCAATTATTGACTTTGATGGATGGGATGAAAGCCAGATCTAATATTGTTGTTATTGCTGCTACTAATAGACCTAATTCTATTGATCCAGCTTTGAGAAGATTCGGTAGATTCGATAGAGAAGTCGATATCGGTGTACCAGATGCTGCTGGTAGATTGGAAATCTTGAAGATTCATACTAAGAATATGAAATTGGCCGATGACGTCGATTTAGAAGCCATTGCCTCTGAAACTCACGGGTTTGTCGGGGCCGATGTGGCGTCTTTATGTTCGGAAGCTGCTATGCAACAGATCCGTGAAAAGATGGATTTGATCGATTTGGAAGAAGAGACTATCGATGCCGAAGTGTTGGATTCTCTTGGGGTTACCATGGAAAACTTTAGATTCGCCTTGGGCAACTCCAATCCATCTGCTTTACGTGAAACCGTGGTTGAAAATGTTAACGTTACTTGGGATGATATTGGTGGATTAGATGGAATCAAGGCTGAATTGAAGGAAACCGTCGAATATCCAGTGTTACATCCAGAACAATACCAAAAATTCGGATTGGCTCCTTCCAAAGGGGTTTTGTTCTTTGGTCCTCCAGGTACTGGTAAGACCTTATTGGCTAAAGCCGTTGCTACTGAAGTGTCTGCTAATTTCATTTCCGTTAAAGGACCTGAATTATTAAGTATGTGGTATGGTGAATCCGAATCGAATATTCGGGATATCTTTGATAAAGCCAGAGCTGCTGCTCCTACAGTTGTGTTTTTAGATGAATTAGACTCTATTGCCAAATCCAGAGGAGGATCCCAAGGAGATGCAGGTGGAGCTTCAGACAGAGTGGTTAACCAATTATTGACTGAAATGGACGGTATGAACGCCAAAAAGAATGTGTTTGTGATTGGTGCTACTAACAGACCTGATCAAATCGACCCAGCCTTATTGAGACCTGGTAGATTAGATCAATTGATTTATGTTCCATTGCCAGATGAATTGGCTAGATTATCTATTTTGGATGCTCAATTACGTAATACTCCATTAGAACCAGGATTGAAATTATCAGAGATTGCTAAATCCACCAATGGATTCTCCGGGGCTGATTTATTATATATTGTTCAAAGAGCCGCCAAATTTGCCATTAAGGATTCCATCGAAGCCCAAATCCAAGCTGGTAAGATCAAAGAAGATGGTAAACCTAATACTGAAGATGTAGAAATGAAGAAGGAAGAAGAAGCTGAAGAAACCGAAGAAGATCCAGTTCCATACATCACCAGAGCCCATTTCGAAGAAGCCATGAAATCAGCCAAGAGATCTGTTTCCGATGCCGAATTAAGAAGATATGAAGCTTATGCTCAACAAATCTTAGCCTCTAGAGGACAATTCTCCAACTTTAAGTTTTCCCAAGCTGAAGGGGCCGGTCAAGGATCAGGTGCAACCAACGAATCAAATGCTGGTACTGGTGCTGCTTTTGGAACTAATGATGAAGATGATGATTTATACAGTTAAGTTCCTGTGTTGTTGGTCAATGAAATGTTTTGCTCTGCTTATATATTTGACATAAATAAATAATGTATTAAGTTACTGTCGTATTAAGTTCCGTCGTATTTTCGGATCCGTATTAAACCCGATCCGCGCTGCCCACGATGAGAGCAAGATAAGATTTTTCATCAGCAATAACACCAAACAAATATATATATTGTATTGTTATCTTGACATTTGGTTGTTGAAACCTAGCATATTGATACCCTATTGGACGGACAACTGTTCAATAAACTTGCATTTGTTTTAATGTTGAAAAATATTTAGATGAATAGATTCCACACAAACAGCATTTTGTTAATGCTTGCACCCATATTTGTGGTGTCAAGTGATTACCTAGTGTCACGGTCCACCACTCAGGCTGCCATAGGTAAAATCAATAAATCCAATAGACTGTCGGTAGAACCTGGACCTATTGGATCTCGGTATTTTAATACCAAGCTAAAGAGATATCCTGTCAATAAGGATTGAGGATTAATAAAATCAGATATAGCTGGTCTATGATCTTGAAATAAGCACCACCAGCATGACATGGATGTTTATATATGTTAATATGATACCGTATACTTGTTTATAATACATGTTGATACTTTACTTTTATTTTGGTGCCCTATACTTGTATGTTGATACCCTATACTTGTTCATAATACATGCTGATACTATACTCGTTTATAATACAATTTAATATATTATACCCTTATTATACCCGTTTCTATACCTGCTAATGCCCTGCCATTACACCCCCTTATAATCTTGTACTGACACTATACCCGTCTATTAAACAATTAGTCTTATACAATTAGTCATATACATTGAACTCCTAAGAGTACCTATCTAATATAAGTCACTTCTTCTGTCTGGTTCCCTTTGGAACCCGGCTAAGCCAATAGAAGAGCACGGTCAAGAACCAGTCAAATACAATAAAGGCAATAAACACCCCCATATCTCTAAATCTGGTACTATAATTGGCATTGATTCTCTGCAAGAAAGCGTCTGTGCTGGCAATTTGACAGAATTGACAACTGTCAGTGGCATTTGAATCAACCAAGTATCCTCCAGCAAACGAGATGTAAGGTTTCATATACTCACCACATGTTTGACCAGCAGGAGCAAAAAAGTTGATCAACTCTTTTGTGGAACAAATAGCATCGGAATGGGCTAATGCCGTGGACAATATGGCACTAACAAAATATGTGAACGGATTGAATCTGTACATGAAAATCCAAAATCTTGGTAAGTCATCGGAGCTAGCCAAAACCCCACAGAAAATCAAACATAAGGAAAACAATAAATTGGAAAGGTTGGCAGCATTATCAGCCAATTCACTGAAAGAAATACACACCTGGGCCATACTGGAAGCGTAGACGAAGAATAATACAAGAAGGAACCAAGTAAAAGCTTCTCTCTCGGTGACAGTGTCGGTAGGAACAGCATTCTGATATAATCCTATGGGGAAGTACCAACAGAAGAACACCACTGTCCCACAAAGAATATCCCAAGGAATCTCGACTGTGATTTGAGCTGCTATAAAGACGGCCCAGCTGAATGTCTTTGAAGGTCTTTCTCTCACCTCATAGATGTCTCTTTGAGTCACAAAAAGTGGCAAGTATTGCTGAACCAAGGTATTGAATAAGGTGATAAGCATAAACACCGAAAACATTTGATTCTGGAGCCCTTGCTGAGACTTATTAGCTTTGAAAAATGCAAACCCATTGATTAATGCTGATAGGATAATCATCAAGAATTTGGAATATAAATAATCATTAGTTCTCCAATATTGTTGAAACACTCTTTTGGTCACAACGACATATTGGCTCCATAAAGGTGCAGCAAAAGACTTCAATGTATCTGGGGATTCATCTCTTGGTAACTTGGACAATTCAGTTTCCATTTGATCCAACTCTCTTTGAACATCGCCATATTCAGTAGAGTTCTTCCAAACTTCATAATAGTCCTGACTAGCATGAGAACCAGGAGCAGCACCAATAACCTCCAACATCCATTCAGCAGGATTTGCCTGAGGAGGACATTTAGGAGCACCATACTTTTCAAAGTAGTTGATCAAAGTATTACATTCAGGACCCAAATCACCAAAATAAACCGTTTGTCCACCTTTTCTTAAGAACAACAATCTGTCAAACTCTTTCAATAAAATAGCAGAAGGTTGATGAATGGTACACAAAATAGCTTGACCATGATCAGCTAATTTCCTAATCAACTTACAAATCGACCAAGCAGTTTGAGAATCAAGACCTGAAGTAGGTTCGTCCAAGAAAACCAATAAACTTGGTTTAGCAACTAACTCCACACCAATAGTCAATCTCTTTCTCTGTTCAACATTTAACCCTTCACCAGCAACACCAACAACAGCGTCTGAATACTTTTCCATTTCCAACAACTTGATCACATAATCAACATAATCATCCTTCTCTTGTTTGCTGACACTAGCAGGTTGTCTCAAATAGGCAGAGAATTCCAATGCTTCTCTCACGGTGGAAGTAGTCAAATGGATATCTTGTTGCTGGACATAACCAATTGATCTTTGGAAAGACGAATCTAAAGAATGGCCATTCACCATTCTAGACCCACTGGTGATAACCCCAGAAGTCAATCTTTCACTCAAGGCATTCAATAACGTAGTCTTACCAGCACCAGAGGCACCCATTAAAGCAGTGACTTGACCTGGTTTAACCCATCCATCAACATCATTCAAAATAACTCTGTCTTCCGATTTGATTTTCACCTGATAAGTCAAGTTTCTCCAATGGAAAATATTCTTGTTCTTATTGATCTTCTTCTCATCCAATTTGCTATCAGAATTCTCAGAAACAGAGGTTTGGGAATTTTCATAATCATCAACAATCTTCTCCACTTTCCCAGATTCCAAATCTCCTCCGGTGCTAACAGAATTCTTTGCTGCTTTCTTCAAGGCACTTCTTTGGAACAATAAGATCTCTCCTTTCTGCATGGCTCCTTTATTATATTCACACAAAACAAGGTAGGTTGCTAAGAAGAACAAAATGTAGGCAACATTGATACCAAAGTTTCTCCAAGCATGGCTCCAAGAATACTGGAAAGCAGTCTTGATGTAGACATCTCCACTGACTGTTGATTCACCTACTTTAGATCCCACTGTAGCACAGGCAATAGATGTACCTGAAGTTGGATAACCAAGCCCTGCTGGAACAAATTGACTACATTTGAATTCTCTTCCATGAAACTCATTTGCAATCACGGCTTCAAAAGTATAAGCAACGGGATTCAAATAATTGATCCATCTGCACCATCCTAACATATCAGGAGTAGGAATGACAAACCCAGTAAAGATAACCAACAATAATAATAACACAGCAGCTGGAGTCATTGCCTGATACAAAGACTTGGTCCCAGCTCCTAAAGTTCTGAAAATATGAGACATGGTAAAAGTAGCCCCCATTCCCACTAATAAAAAGAAGAAGAAAGCCCCAGGTTCACGTTTCAAATTGGCCATGAAATAAATAGTCACATTGAAGAGAATCCCGGTGATTATCTTGTTCGGCAACTCGGTCAAAATGGACGCCATGGCATCAGCGGATGGATGATATAATGCATAAGTTTTATGTTTCTCCACAATCGGTCTAGCTTCGTACAAACTGAAAATTTCCAACAAAGATCCGAAAGCATTGAACAAAGTAGCAAAGAAAAGAACTGCAGTTCTAAAATAGAAAGAACTAGTATCACTTTTCAAATTGTAAAACACAGACGAAATAATTAATGCCATCACAATGTTCCCCAACATACTGGATAAAGTGATGGAAGGGTCCCCTTTAATCCGAAGAACATTTCTATGCATAATATACTTCACTTGCATAGCATATGACACCGTGTAAGGAGAAGCTTTCCTGGCGGTCTTGGCCTGTCTAGCATTATGCATTTGTTTGAATTCACTTTTATGGTCACCAGAATTCTTAAGGTTTTCATCAATATCATCTAATAATTGTTTTCGATCTTGAGAATGTTGCCAGTAGCTATAGAACTCCACAGGGGTTCTAGGAACCTTACCTTCGTACCCAGGAATGACTTCTCTTTCTGAAGGATTCGTGATGGATGTCAAATAATCTGCAGTGGTCTGTCTGGCAGGACAATGGTACCCCATGTCTAAGAAATACTGCTTGGCACTAACACAGTCACCAAAGAAGATCTCATACCCTTCGTATAACAACAAAACCTTGTCAAACAAATCATAAGCATCTTGAGAACATTGATAAATGGCAATTAGCGGAGTGATTTTTTGAATCGTAGCCGAGGTTTTCAAAGCTCTAATAAATTCCAATGCAGTAGCAGAATCCAACCCTCTGGTAGAATTATCCCAACATTGAACTTTACTTTGAGATAAAGCGGCTTCAGCAATAGAAACTCTCTTTCTTTCCCCACCAGAAACTCCTCTAATATAATCATTACCAACTTTAGTATTCTTCGTATGCGATAACCCATAAGTAGCCAACACCACATCAGCCATATGCTGAGCATATTGTTCTCTGGAAACCCCCAACGGTCTATTATGAGGAGTTCTCATCTTAGCAGCAAATGCCAAAGTATCACCAGCAGTCAAGTGGGGGAAATGGTTTTCTGTTTCAGCACAATAAACAATCTCTCCGGAATAATGTTTGCTGATTTCCTCTTGACTTAACCCATCATAAGAAATAGTAGAGCTAGGATCAATCTTGAATCCATATGTTTGAGCAGCAAGGGTCTTCAAAAATGTCGAACATCCAGCACCAGGTCTTCCTAACACCACTGTCAATTCACCTGGTTTAATAAGTCCATCCATAGGTTTCAAGATATCATAAGTATTCCCACCACCAGTGTTGAATATGCCTTCAAATGCTTCCTTGGCCATTTTAAGCACTCCATTGGCAAAATTGGCCTGGTAATCGGCGTCAGAAGCTTTCCCATAACATCTCAAGTCTTTAAATGCAATTCCTAAACTTGAAGGTTTATAATAATCAGCATCTGCCTGAGTCAACTTGGCCAAATTCATGACCCAGAACTTGGAACTAAATTCATCACTATTAGGGTCTAATCTAGGATCGACTTCCCCTGGGTTTATCATCGGGTTCTCCCCTGGAACCTGTTGTGATATAATACTAAGAGTTCTGGTTAATGATAACCCTTCATGATAGGAACCGGGCTTCTCATGGCCCAATTCAGCATTACTTTCATTGGTCAATTTGCGTGCTAATTGTTTGATATCACTTTCGATTTGAGGATCGAATCCTTCGTAAGGTCTCTCGTCCAAGTAATCATCAACAGATTCGTTATCACTTGAGATCGCAGTTGCATCAACAAATCCAGATTCCCCACGGCTGGTGCTACCAGGCCCAGGTTCTCCTTCTTCGGCACTAGCGCTGTGCAAAGGATACAGATTATCCATTGCAGTATCAGTTGTAACAAAGATGTTTGAAGTAATTAATTGAGAAAGAAAACAAAGGAGGAGAAATTAGCAAGGTCTTATATAAGACATGATGTCTATAGATGTCATCATGCATGTTCTCGGAACCGGCAACGATAGTGTTCCCGAAGCGAAGAGAAGAGGAATAACACGGCGCAAAAGAGTGTATGGGAGCTTCCGCTGTCTTGTGACCCAAACGGTGTTTGATACTACGCCTTTATTGTATAAAAGGTTAGTAGATCGTATAGACAGCCCTATCGAGCCTGTATTATTCGCTCGTATAATGTGTGTAGGTGTGAGACCTTCGGGTCGGGTGTTTTAAGGGTTCGCGCGATCCCGGCACCAGCCGTGTCATAACGGGACAAAGATGACACAACGGAGGTATGACTCCATTATACCTCCGTTGTGTGCAGCTGTTCGGAACGGGAGTACAGAATGGACAATTATTATCTTGTACCGAACGGGATTGGTATGTTTGATTGAAGCAAGGCTTATTTGGTTCAAGTTGAATCAAACTATATCTGACTCCACAATACGTTATGACTCTACGATATACATCGTACTTTGTCGTGACTTTTATTTCTCCACATTGGTCTATTTTTCTACGTGTTCCTATATATGTTGTTTGTATGTGTTTCTGCGTATGTGTGTCTGTGTATGTGTCTCTACATATATTTTTACATATGTTCTAGATACGTTCTACATATGTCTCTATGTCAATTAGATCTTATACAAATTCTCATCAGTCCCATCTAATTTTTTGGGTAATCTAATAGCAATACCACAAGGATTGGCAATGACAGAATCAATGTCCCATACCCCAGCTTTATAGTAAGGATCTCCCTTCAAGAATTCAATGATTTCTTCTTTAGAAGATGCCATCAAGTGAAAAGTACTTCCAGCAAACTTTGTCTTTTCAGCATCTTGATAAATAGCCCCTGCCGATTTAACAATTCCTGAATTGACATCATGAGGAATCTTTTGTAAATGTTCGCCTCTGACAGGTAATCTATTGGTACCTGGCTTATCATACACAATAACGTTCCATTCCATCTTAGCACTCATGGTGATAAATCTTCTAAACACTGAGTTCATTGAAGTGATATTCGCAAATGTGAGAATCTGTGCGTTGTTCCACTACTCTTGAGAATACACAACGAGACTTTGGTACATATAATAGAATCTAATGTTTAAAATCATTGCCTACAAATATTCTATACTGTCGTGTATTCTATCATGTTCATGATAATATGCAATAGGTAAACTAATCTACACTTTCCTTCCAGAAAACCTACTTCAATGGAGCAAAATATTGAGGGTTTTCTCTTCTTGGTCCTAACTCATTCAACTTAATTCCCGCCCCAAATTGAGTGGTGTCTGGTGCATGAGTAGGAATTAAATTCACTGGTAATGCTCCTTCAGACATTCTTTTATATTGTTTTTGCCCTACTCCTCCTTTGTCTCTCATATATCCTTTAATAAACGACGTTTGGTATCTCTTTAAATAGTTTTCATTTCTCAACGTTGGTCTGTCTTCTACTTCATTATAAGACTTGGTTTTGATTATTGGTTCGTTTCCATTCTTATGGTTCTTGTAAAACATGAATGAAACTCCTCCTAATACTGCGACTCCAAACACCTTGACCAAGTTGATTTCGGTCTCTTTTTCTGGCCCATGTTCTGGTCCATGTCCGTGAGAACCACTATTGAACCTTTTGAACACACTTGCTTGAGGTCTTCTGTACCCTCTAATGCTTCTGGTCAACATATTAACTCTGTGTAGCCTATAGTAATTATCTGCCAACTTATTGGTCGATGAAAAAATTCGCGAACAAGAATGGAAGAGTTTTGTCGTGGCAGGGCCATCCACAGCGACATGAATTGTATGAAGGGATAGATCATTAACAGGGTAGAATAAAATCACCACCATAGAGAATTCAGATCCATGACAATCAATTATCTATACAAATTCACAAGAACATCGTATGGGCAATTCTCTCTAAATCTCATATTACAAAATCTCCACCACTCTCTATTCAAACATCCAGACTCCACAGTTAATTATCTACGCTTTATTCAACTACATATAAACATATATAAGCTAATATCCAACACTGATCAAGTATTCAGCCAACTTTTCCACCACTGCAGTAGCATCTCCTGCCACAGTAGTAGGAGGATAATGAGCAAGTAAAATGGCTTGCTTGGTTCTAACACAGATCACTCCCTGGGTATCTTGTCTACCATATATGGATCTTTCATCAGCTCTTAACAAGAAGTATTTGACTCCCAACACATGCAACCCAGTAGCTTGCAATTGAGAAGGATCGTCAAATCCTCCAGCGATTTCAGAAATCTCTTTGCCATCCAATTGGAATCCATTGGATTGGGCCCATAATGAGTCTCCGGCTCTGGAATATAAAGCGGCTTTATCGATTTTTCCGGTGGAAATCAAATTATCAGTATAAGCTTGCCACGACATGGTGTTAATAGATTAATATCGGATGAATTGTGGGGGTTGAACAACAAAAAAAACCTGGTGCAATTGTTAGTGAAAACTTGTGACACCGTCTCGGTTTGTTTGTTTGGCCGTGGGCGCGCCAATTCTCGTCTTTTGTGGCTACTTCGTTAAATATATTATACTACACTTTCTGTTTCTTTAACTTCGGCTCCTGTACTTCTGGACTGTCATCGTCTTCTATAACTATAGCATCGTCCTTGTTGGACTCTGTCAACTCCTCTGCATCTTCTTCTTCTTCAGGTTCAGGATGTGAAGCTAACAGTTTTTTGGGCCGTAAAGTCACCAGCGGCAAACTGAAATCAGTGCCATTGTCTATATAAAGCTCAAGATTCTCCAAGTTGTCTTCTTCATCTTGCACCAATAATGTTTCTCCTACTTTGAATCCAATGGTATTCAAATTATTGTTGAGATTGTCTTCAAAATCAAAATCATATATCAATTTGGACTTGCCTAACATCAAAGAAACATCGTCATAATGATAAGTTTGTTTCAAGTTGTCTACCAATTGGTTCAAGGTCATGGAATCCATTTGTTCTTTACTGATGGTCAACACTCCCCTAGTTGACAAGGCGCAACTGGCACATTTTTCATTAGGCTCAAATAATGATGCTCCAGTAACATACTTATTGGGCTTGATACTTACAAACACTGTAGACGATTTGTCGAATGTTTTGTTGAAGTCTTTATTGTCGAAATATTTCAATGACTCCATACTGGAGAATCCGGAGATAATAGCATTTGTAGTAGCAATAGCAGGAATGATATTCCCAGCGATTTGTTTAATATCAAATTTGCTTTTGACTTCAATATTGAAGATGAAACATCTTAAATTAGCAGCAGCAACCACGAAGTTCAATGTGTCTTCATCATCCTTATCAAACGATACAAATTTCTCTTTCTGTAATCTGGCAACAAGCCGTTCACTAGCCTTGTATAATACATAGACGTTCTCTGGCAAGCTCCAGGTTTTGGTGTCATTATTTATGAGATCCAAGTTAGAATCATCTGCTAGCAAAGTTTGTAATTCGTGCTCATAGGACGCAGGGAAAAGAGGCAGAGGTTTTTCTCTAAACTGCCATAATGAGTCGATGTTCAATAATCTGTCGATATCCTTCACAAATATCTTTGAAATCATTTCTTTTATAAATGCCTGGCTGCCCAGCTGTATGGTGTTTTTCAAATCATTTAGCTCATTAGTCTCTCTCAACAAATTTTCAATTTCCTGCTTATCATCAGTCTCCGATTCCAACTCTTTCCGCTGATTTTGCAATTCCTGATGAGACATCGTTTCCACCTCAGCAAATAGCTGTTGAAAAAGAAAATCTTTGGCCCAGGTAATGGCATGGACGGGTTTAGAAGGAGTGGATCTAATAGTACATACTGGAAAAGTAGTAGGCGTAACTTTGGCTTGACAATCAAAACATTCACTTTTGTAAGGATAAATAGGTTGGATCTGCCCTTCAAACCCCGTAGAACCACTTTCCATTAACGGTTTCTTCAAAAACAAGCACATAGTATTAACGTACCGTCTGGCTTCTAAGTTATCTAACGCATTATAAATATAATCATACTTGTTCCACCAGCTTAAGGGAAAAGCTTCCAGGTCCATGATATTTCCGTGGAATGGAACTAATTTACAGTCCAAGTAGTTGAACCGCTGTACGGCTTTAACCACCGTCAAAGATTTGGACTTGTCAATATCTTTCTGGCGAAAGAGAAATTGACGATTCAAATTACTCAATGTGACAGTATCCAAATCAACAATATGAATTTCTCCATACCCTAAAAGCATGAGGTCTTTTAGCAATTCACATCCAATACCACCAGCACCTACCATCAACACGGTGGAGTTTCTGACGGTCTGGAACCGTTCTGGACCAAGGATACGTTGTAGATAAGTGTGTTTCTCCATAGTGAATAATATGTCGCAGAATTTCATGAGAACTATGATGAGACGTTGAGAGGATGGACCATGTTGATGAAGAAGTAAATCGAGTACAATGCTAGTAGAGGATGTTACAAAAGGATAGAGGATATTCTACAAGAAGAGAGTCTATAGTAAGTGAATATCATTTATCGTGTTGCTTGTATATATCACTAAGAGTCAGTAAACAAGTTCCAAATCCCACTCAAGTATTGGACGATTTCAGACCCTCCCAACTTGGAGTCCCCATATAATCTGTCAACAAAACTAATAGGTACTTCTCCAATATTATAGCCCAAGTTTCTGGCCCTGACAATCATTTCCATTTGAAACACGTATCCCTTGGATTTGGTGCTCTCAATAACTTTTTTCAACACTTCTCTCTTATATAATCTAAACGATCCAGTAACGTCAGACACTTTAGGTCTTAAGAAGAACTCGGCTAAAAAGTTAGCACCTCTAGAAACCAATTTTCTCTTCAAATCCCATCCAAAGACTCCACCATCTCCAGCATATCTGGTTCCAGTAACAATGTCATAATCGTCTTCCTTTTGTTTCTTGATAAATTGAGGAATAGCCTCAGGATGGTGAGAGAAGTCAGCATCCATAATAATCACAAAATTTCCGGTGACAAATTGTAATCCATGAACATAGGCAGTTCCTAAACCTAATTTTCCAGCTCTGGCTCTTAATTGTACATGGTCGGCACCAAAGATATCAATCAATTTTTTGGCAATGATTTGAGTTCCATCTGGTGAATTATCATCGACTATAATAACTTCCCAATCAAGCTTTGCTTCTTTGAATGATTTGGCCAACAAGTATACCAAGATGGGTAAGTTTTGCTTTTCGTTGTAGGTGGGTAAGATCACCGAGTACTTATTACCGTCAACCATGGTGTAATGAATGAATTGTATTGGTATTATTTTTCATACGTGTCAGTGCGGCAGCGTGTAAGAGGTGTAGATAGAGATATAACAAAATTAGATATGGTAGATATAGATAGCTGGATATAGGTAACGGGATATAGATAACTGGATATGTATAACGAGATATAGGTAACTAGCTACATATAACTAGCTAAATATAACTAGCTAAATATAACTAGCCACAGATAACTAGATATACTGACCAGAGATATTACAGTACTTCTCAAATATTATATAACTTTTACATATTACAATCTAACTTTTCACCCAAATGTCCTTACCATGCAAATGCAACAAATAAAAATCACAACTTACTTAACTATTATTTAAATTCAAGGAACTGAATTGACTGGAAATCGAACTGAAATTAAGGCCCGACGGATCAGTGGCTTGTGGAGCGATGGTGGTATTGCTATTATTTTGATATTGTGGATACCCAAACGCCAGGTATAATCCTGGAGATGTGGTCGCAGATTGAGAAAAGGTATCTCTGCTGCCAGTGTTTGGTGGGGAAATCGAGTTACTGGCGGTCAAGGGCTGTCCGTGGACCGGCAGAGGGTTGATGGTAGCATTAGTAGTGGGGGAAAGGTTGATGGTTTGAGTCCCCTGTTGTGTAGTAGTATCGAGCAGTGGTGGCTGTTGCATCATTAAATACTGCTGAGTTAATAAATGAGTGTTAGGAACATTGGACATGGGATTTTGTATGGGGGTGCCATTGGAATTAGTTCTGGACAAATTATGATTTTGATATAAATGATTAGACCCGAACGAATGTTGTTGATGGGCTTTAAGGTTGTTGGCTTGTTGGTGCTGCTGTTGAGTTCCATAAGGATTATTTAAATTCAATGGTTGCCCAGAAGCAGTGGCTGCGGCTATGGCAGCAGCTGTAGAACTGACAGAATTCATTTGGTTGACTTTATTGTTCATTTGATTGGAGTTTTGCATGTTGACGGGTTTATTCATTCCACATTTCAAACATACAATATTCTTTGCAAAGTTATGATATTGACATGCTTCATTAGTACATTTCCAATCTCCGGCCCTGAAAGGAACCAGGTTTCCTCCATTATAGTTTCTTCCACCTCCATTATGATTATTCATGGAATGATTGTTATCATTGTACATTTGTCCACCATAATTGAAGTTGGACCCACTCATATTATTCATAGACATTGGCAATTTGTCAACACTACCATTAGGACTATTGTTATTAAGACCATTGGCGTTGGCATTATTTCTCCGGTTCATCATCATATTGTTAGGATGCATCTGTTCTTGGAATGCCACGGCACTAGTCGCAGGGAATGAACATCTGAAACAAGCGGTTCTTCTTTGGAAATTAGAAAACCCACAAGATGGACAGGTCCAATCACCGGGTCTAGGTCTATTTTTAGATGGGGGGAAAGGAGTCAATAAATCACTAGCTTTGTCTAATACTCTAGTACTGGAAGGTTGGATTTCTATTGGTCTATCATTCAAAGCTCTCCCATTCATTGATAAAGATTCAGTTGCTTCCTCATGAGTTCCAAACACAGCAAACCCACTAACTCCTTTGTATTTGTTCTTATTAGTGTTCATATTATTGCCATTATTCTGCCCGTTTCCTTGATTATTGGATTCTACATTTTTCAAGGTCCAAAATGCAATAGGCCTGGCTCCATACTGAGTAAACCAAGATTCCAATTCAGACTGAGTAGTATCAAATGGTAAGTTCGATAAGTATAAGATCTTGGATCTTTCGGTCAAGAAAAGTTTGACGTCTTGACTGGAATCATAGGGTTTAGTCAACACGTCTTGATGGTCTTCTACCGGTAAAGACTTCTTTGCTAATTGAATCAATAATTTGGAATAAATCCCCACCATCAACGGAACAGAGTCAGAATTTGAATCAGAGTCTGTTTTTTGAGTTTCTAACTCTTCATCATTATTAGTGGACCCAGAAGCTGTTTTAGTCAATCCGTTAGACATTATAGAAGACTGAGCAGTCAAAGGTAAAGTGGAAGTGGAACCTGGACCTTGTCCTGGAGGAGGAGTATTAGAAGTCGAGCCAGAAGATGGCATGTCTGATAAAGGACTAGGAACCGAACTAGTTCCAATATCCACTTCTAAAGCCGTGACAATATTCATCAACGAATTAGCTGTATATGATAACGCTTCCGGATGAGTCTTCTGCCATTTGCAATATTCATTTTGCAAGTCAAAGATCCGAGGATGTTGCAAATAAGAAGGTAATACCACTCCTTTGTCTCTGGCTTCTCTAGGGAACTGAACTCGTAATTTACTGATGTCCATAGTAACAAAGGAAAAGTCTTTATTTGCATCTAACAATTTTGATTGGATGGACAAATCGAGCTTTGCCACGGCGTCTTTGAAGGTGCCGGCATTCTTGACATCTTCCCATGTGACCCGAGTAGCCTGGCTACAACTGGCAGTAACAGGCGTATTTATAGGCTTGATATAGACATATTCAGTATGATCAATATTCAAGGTTTGGGCATCGACAAAACTCCAAGATAATTCAATAGCCTCGGTCGAATCTCGAGATATATAGTTGTTATTATCGTCACAAGTGGTGGCAATATGAACCACCACGTATATATCACTCATAGTGGAGAACCTAGTTGCAACCGCTGTGGAGGGTGGCAGGTTGTATATAAAAATCGAAACAAAGTGAAAAACAGAACGAAAAGAAGGAACGGAAACCAAGTCTCCAGCACAAAGCGCTATGAAACACTAGGGGGTACAACTTTACCTAGAATCAGACGGGGGTGGGATTATATAACCGTCAGGTAAATAGAAAAATTTTAAGTTATTATGAGATTGATTTCAACGAGGTGATGGGCGGACACGACAGCTGCAATTTGGCTGCAACAGTGCAGTATTAGTATTAGTATTAGATAGTATATAGTATTAGATAGTAAATAGTATTAGATAGTATATAGTATAATATAGTATCTTATGTATATGTGCTATACAAAATCTAGTTCACCTGGTCATATTTACAAGAATGCTAACACTATGTGTAATGGGAAAATAACAGCTGCCCATACAAAACCGTCTCTGGAATATCCAACACTTGTACCTTATATGGGTTCGACTCGTACTCTATGGTGTAGACACTATTACCAGCCAAATCAGGACTGATAGCGTGTAGCTTCTCCAAGATAATATTGGATACAAATGGCTTTATTTCTGGTTTGAAAGTCCCAATAGTCACATGGAGATATTTGTTTAAGATAGGTACGGTTATAGGACTTTCATTATCCTCCTGGTCGTAAAAACGGTCTACTGTTGCAACCAAGAATATGGCGATTTCGGAAATGATTATTTGGTACACTTTGACGTCGGCCCGTTTGGATGTATAATGGAATTCTTCTTCTGGAGACTTCTTGGTGGATTTTAACATGGTACAGAGCTCTTCCCATGGAACTCCTTTGTCTACTTTCAGGCTGCTGGTATGAGCTAACGTGACATGGAACTCAGTTTGCACTCGATCAAGAGATTTCAACAAGTTCCATAAGTCATTGTTATTACAGAATTGATGTAACAAATTCAAGATTTTTTGATGTTCAGCTTGGATTCCGAAAAAATCGACTTTTTTTTTCTTCTTTTCAGTTTGCATACCGCCGATTTGTCCTCTTTTGCTGCTGGGACCAAAGGTTTTGGTGAAAGTAGGTTTATAGTTCAAAGAGGCACTAATGGCAATATTGATACTCTCGTCGGTGGGAATTCCACCCAGCTGTTCAATCAAGTCAGGGAATTCTGTTTGCAACTGCTCAAGAATATGCTTTATACTAATCAAAGTGTCGTCTCTAAAATCCACATTTACAATTGTGTCGAATTCGGAGTCGGGTCCATTATGGCTATCAACAGGTTGGAACCGGGAAATGAACCCTTTCATAACACTTTTGACTAACTGTGGGTTGGTATCATTCTTAATAGACTGGTGGTTGTCCCCTCTTCTGGCAATTCTGTCATAAGTCACTCGATCAAGGTCTTTACTATCCACTTCGTCAGGAACAAAATTCAATCCTATGAACACCAAATTATCATTGGAAGACAAGTAGTCTACTTTAAGATCATAAAATTGATCAAACAACTGCTTTCTTTCTCTTTTTTGATGATTATTTCTATCTACAATCACCAAGGGCTTATCAGTCAAAGCCTCGAGGCTTAGCTTGACTAATTGGTTCTTATGCTTATTATTGGAAATATTATCATTCTGAACATGCCCCCAGCCAAATAACTCTTTCAAGGTATAAGCAATGGTTGTCTTTCCACATCCAATTGTGGCTATTGGAATAATCACATATTTATTGCACACTTTACTTTGGTCTACCATAGTAGACAATTCGTGATTAATGTCCAACAAATTCATTCCACTAACATCACTTAATCCGAGACTGTTCAAGAATAACTTCCGAAGCTCAATGATTCCATACCCATCGAGATATGTCTGCCGTTTCTCCGGGTATTGATCGAAGTATTCTTTGATAAACTCGATATATTTGGCAATAATAAACTTGTCACTTTTGAACCGTTTCAAGATTTCATTGATCGGTTTATGATTCTCCGGATCGAGAATTTGTTTAGTGACCTCTCGAAAGTTTCTGTAGAGTAAGTAGGGTTGTTCGAATTTGAACTTGAAGAAATAGTCGCCATTCAGCTTCCGTTTGTTACGGCACCGTACCACAAAACCCTCTATTTCCCGGGATTCCCAAGTCCCCAGTTTCTCCACCTCCTTAAGAAACATCATGAGGTCATCAAAACCATTGACGGTGAAAGACTTGACCACCTTGAATCCCCATGCCTCAGCAAACTTGCCTACATCTTCCATCGGATACGTCTCGAAATCAATAGTATTGAAGTTGATTCCATGGAGATAAAGCCCCGCTTCTCGACCACTATAAGACAATATATGCTCTTCAAACGTATCATCACATAATTCCATGGCTAAAGTAATATTATTATCATGCAATAGTTTAGCTAACTCTTCAACAGATCTACCCATCAGTGCTATTTGCCTTTTTAATTGTACTTCTCCTTCTAT
Organism: Yamadazyma atmosphaerica; assembly: GCA_030574775.1. Classification (NCBI taxonomy): domain Eukaryota; kingdom Fungi; phylum Ascomycota; class Pichiomycetes; order Serinales; family Debaryomycetaceae; genus Yamadazyma; species Yamadazyma atmosphaerica. Next base: position 67,029 of record JAJMFQ010000016.1, on the reverse strand, counting down.
GGCATGGTTCCTGGTCAAATCCAGTCTTTCTCCAGTAGAATGCTTAGAACAAACTAGCAAGGTTCCGTCGGCTAACCCCCCTACAAATATAATGCATCCATTCTCTTTCACTGTCAAATCATATGGCCCTTCAGTCTCATTCTTAAGCCTCTCTTCTTTTGTGGCAGGAACTTCATTTATATTGAAGAACTTATCGTATCCTCTTACTACTACATTACTACCACAAGTGAATAATCCTCGGGCCTGGCACGGAACTAAGTGTTTATAATAATCCCATTCATTGAATTTCCATGATTCAATCACATTAGTTCCTATATGATTTACAAACTTCCTGGCTTTGCCCTTTTTCGAGGTAGAAGTTTCAGCCTCACGAAGCTTACTAATAAGCTGGTCTAGTTCCTCTGGGGAATTGGTCTTTGGCGGAAGCATTGAGACTATCACCAGCACTAGTTCGATATATATATATATAGCCGATGAGCTATCTCAGGAAATGCGCGGCTAGGATTTCTGGATCAACAAAACAGTTACCAGTGTTAACAAACGGAAGGAATATGGTGGACGTAGATGAAGCCGATGTGGCGGTCTTGAACCAGAATTTGGTCAAAAGTAAGGAATTGTTTAACTCCATCAGTAAATCATTGAATAAAATATCAACAAAATCCACCAACGCATCCAACAAAATTAAGCCGGTATTGGCAGATGTCAATAAGTTGACCAACGATAAACAAGATATAGAGAAAGGTATAGAGAAGCTTCGAGAAGTAAGCGATTATGCTGAGCGGACGAATCACTATGAGACTATTTTGAATAATGCCATAGATATCATTGGCTTGAAGAAGTACCTTGATACGTTGATGAAGCTGAAACTTTTGTTGAAGGAAATGAAGGCCAAGATCAAGAAGTTCTATGGGATCTTGATCAATTTTGAAAACTTGATTGATAAGCTGGAGTTCAAATTGGTGAACTTTTTCAAGAAGCAGGTGGAAGGAGGTAAGTTTAATGATATATTAATGATCAATAAGTATTTTGACAATGAGAATCCAAAGATCAATAAGATTCTTATTGACTCTAGAAGTGGAAAGTTGGTGGAAAAGATGAAGCAAGTGGAGAAGAATCCTCAAAACGAGTTCAAACCGTCTAAGGCTATTAGTTTGGGAGCCAAAGCTCCTCCTTATGAGAAGGGCAGTAATGCTATCAATGTGTATTGTCAAGAATTACTTCAACTATTGAATAAGGAGTATGAACTTTTAGGGAAGTTGAACAACTATAAGGTATTTCCTCAGATTATTGACCATGTGATGAATGATTTCAACGAATTGATTGAACGAGTTTATGTGGCCTATTTTAATGAGAGCAATTTGATTGCTCATGATATGTTAGTGCTTGAAATAGAAGAAGCCTTGAGTGGTTTTGGGGATGAATTCAGTAATAGATTCCATCAGAAAGTGACTGATTTCAACATTAGTATCAGTATGAATAAGCTCAATAATATATTCAAATTGCTCTTCAAAGAGTACTTGAAGTTCATTGAAGGGAAAATACAAGCAGTGGAGAAGATCACCGAGTTAAATTCCACCGAATTGGTGGTGGAAATAATCACCAGGATCCGAAAAATTAGTGATTACCCTGTGGGATTGAATAACTTGATCACCAGAAATTATAATATAGGAGAATGGCTTAATGTTAAGCTGCTTAAATTCATTACCGTTTACACGTCAGTAATCAAGAACGATACGGAAGAACCGCAACTTCTTAGTAATTTCATCAGTGATTTAATCGATTGTATAATGATCAATTTGGAAATCAAATTAAGAGATGTGAAGAAGTCCACACAAGGATTCTACTTGATAAAAAACACCGTTTTGATTGAAACCATCATCAACCGTCTGAACAATTTATTCGACATTTTAGGAGCTTTAGGTTCAGAAAGATTGACCAAATTGAAAAACCGGTTCTTAAAGCTCTTCTTAGACGACTGGAACTACGCGTCATATATTATCATTAGAGATATGACACAGTTAACTGCATTGAGTGCCACCAACCAATCATCGGAATTGTCGTCCAAGGAAAAAGACGCCATCAAGAAACTATTTGAAACGTTCAACGAGTCGTTCGAGACTGCTGTCAGGAATTACGAGAAGTTCAGTATTCTGGATCCCAATTTAAAGCACTATTTAATTAGTGAGATCAAAAAGTTGATTATGAATGCTTATTTCAAGTTATATGACAAGTACGGGAATTCCAACTTCACCAAGAGTAAGGCCAAGTACGTCAAGTACAGTAAAATCGAGTTTGAAAATGTGTTGAATGATAAGTTAGGTTAGAATAATGTCTCCAATTAAAGATTTATGTCGCGCGCAGAACCTGTCAAATGTCCACGTCGCAAATCGCTCCTTATTGTTTCATAACACCTAACCATGACAGAGATGACAGGGATTCCAGACTTGTATCAAGATGATGAAGTGTTTAAGAGAATGAGAAAGTTGCAAGAACCAATCAAGCACAGTCCAGTTACATTGTTTGATGAAACCATTGATGATCTTTTGCAAAGATTGAATCAAGCATTTGAGTTTAGTTTATTGCCTATTACTGAAGCAGAACGGGCCGAAACCATCAAGATCTTGCGCAAGCACAATCCGTTATTATGGAAAATCATACAAGAGAAAGCCCAGGAGGAACAAAATGTAGCAAGCAGCCAGCAATATGAGTATAATGAGACCAATGACGATTTGGAAACAGGAGATGAGCCCTTGTTAGGCGACAAGAAATCAACATACCTGCCATTTAATGGAATGGATTACAAGTTATATTTGAAAAAAACCATTATAACCCTTGACCAGGACCGTAAAAGTATTAAAAAAAGGTTTTATGATATTCTTAGTTATAGGCTCTGGGGCAAACCGCTTCCAATCGAGTATCAAGACTGTGAAGCGTATGTCCAAGAGAACTATTCCAAAGTCAACCGAAACCTGGTCATAGGGATGTTGGTCATGTTAGGGGTAGGTACAGCTTTGCCTATAACGGTTCTTCTATTGGCAAAATGAGATGATAGTACAGCGACGGAGTGTTGGCCGAGGTTAACAGTAATAAAGGGGCTGCGGCTAGCACCGGAGAACGGAGGTAGCGGGGAGCTATGGCGTTTTAAGTTGTGACAGATATCGTAAGTTGTGAGGCGTATAGAGCATTTTGAGAGCATTGTGTAGATACTATAATGGATGGTGTGAGAGCATTGTGTAGATAATATATAGTGGGTGTTATTAGGCACATCTTGGTAACAAAGTGGCTTGGATCTGAATTAGGGGATCTGAATTAGAGGATCTGAATTAGTGGATCCAATTAAATAGTGGATCCAATTAGTGGATCTGAATTATATAGTGTATAGACGAGTTAATTACTCGTAATCGAACACTCCCGTGCACATTATCTAATTCCATCATCTCCTAATTCCATCATCTCCTTTAATTCCATCCAAAACCCTTGGCATAATCAGCGAGATAAGAAATCAAGAAAATGCTCTACAAGAAAACTACTCATACCAAATTTCTTATCAATAACACCAACTTGGTCGTCATCCCCCATAATCAACACCTCTTCTTCATACCATATGAACGTTCCAAATGACTCAACTAATATACGAACTTCACCAACTTCTCAACAATCAAAAGAGGAGAAGCTGTCAATCTTCAGATCCAGTGGAGTTCAGTAGTAAGCATTCCCTACAAGGAAAGGTCTTGGCCTCATGGGTTTACGAACTATGGCCCCCGATTACATAAGCGAGAAATTCATCCAACTCTGTTTCTATTATCTCATGGTGCCATTTTCAACCTATCACATCCAGTTTCCGCCACTTTCTTTCAACCACTCACTTGTAACAACGTATGTCCATACTAACACGTCATTTGACACTTCCCCTATTGACCCATGTTGCTTTATGTGAGCCCTGTCACCTTAGCACTTCTCCTATTAACCGCATTGACAAAATTGGTGAACTTTCTTGGCACCAAGCAGATGCAGGACTAGGCATCTCCATTATCACGTCAAGGCTGCATAAGATAAAACGAGGTGGTGTCAAAACAGGACGCCCTATGGAAATAGCATCAGGTATGAATGTGGTCTCTGGGGTATATAGAGGCCATAGAACCCATATGGGACCGAAAAAAACCAACTTTACCACCCCACAAACATCCTAAACCTTCTCACACCTGAAATACACAAGAAAAAAAATCCCATGTACGAACCAGTCAGCTAATCTTTAAGCCTCGTTTGTTACATATTCCGCTAAGAAATGTTTTTGACACAAGAATTTGACACATTTTCTTGGAACTTTTGTTTTTGACAGATTTTCTTGGTGTTTTTATCTTCTCTTGATATATAAGCTCCGGGGGGCGGTTTTCTTTTTAATTTTTTTTTTTCTATCTCTACTATCTTTACTTTGTATGATGAATAATAAAGTCAGTTTACCTTCTATTAATGATATTTTAAATACTCATCCTACTAGGCCATCCTTACCGCCAGCATCCCATGGCCACCTACAACCGTTGTTTCCATCAGCCGGTGTAACTGCTCCTCATCAACCTTATACTTATCCACAAACACAATATAATTATAATCCGTCGGCTCATGTTCAATCATCACCATCTAACGGTCAACAACCGCCACATTTCTTTCCATTAAATCCTATTTCCCATAAGTCTAGGTCCAGTTCTGCTAGTTCGGATGGATCTAATTACCATTATCAATCAAGTCCTCATTTATATAAAGTCAACTCAAATGAAGCTGGTCTGTCGGTAGGATCTACTACACCATCCAAATCTCCTATGTTTAATAGACCTGGGCAGATATCTGGCGGTTCTTCGCCTAATGTTGAAGCTAGTTCTGGTTCTAATGGTTCTGATAAGAGGAAGGTAAGAAACAACTTGCCTAAGGAAACGACATATATATTATTAAAATGGTTGAATGATCATTTGAATCATCCATACCCTAATTCGTTTGAAAAAAACCAATTAATGATGTCTACTGGATTAAACCAGCAACAGTTATCGAATTGGTTCATCAATGCTAGAAGAAGAAAAATCAAGGTGTTAAAGGAACAGCAGAGATTAAATGTGTAGTGTTTATAGAATTAATGAGTAACGAATGGACAAGCAGGATGAAACATGTAGGTGTATGAATATATCTACGGAAATGTGTCTCTATGAATAATAAATTGAAGTTGTAATAAATCAAACTCCATTCATATGGGCCGCGCACGACCAATACCACAAAATTCGAGATCAATTGTTTATATTTTGAACTCAATTAACTTCAATTGGTACTTGAATTACAACTGTTTCTACATAACTAGTTGATTCATACTGGTACTACACATTCCTTATATACCTCCTACATTCCTTTATTAGGGCTTGCCCCCTTTTTTCCGTTTTTTCGTCCTTCCTTTAATCTTCACCATGAATTCCAGTGATGCCTTGGTAGACATCTCCGACCAGATCCTTAACTCCATTGGCGCCTTGAACAAATTGGAGTACAACAAAAACGGCCGGAAGTATAAATTCATCCAGAATGGTTTCCAAAGAGTCAAGCAAGAAGATAAACATTTGATGATCAATAGTAACGATTCATCAATGAAATTGTCGATTATTTCCTCCTACAACATATTGCATACCATTAATGATGGACAATTGCTCCAGGAATACCCTGATTTCTGTTTGTCGATTATTGGAGTTGCTAGGGAACTAGAATTGAACCAGTGGACCGAAGATTCTAATGTAATTGACTATAGAACCAATTCCACTTCTGATCTTGAATCGGAGTTTCCTCCTGATTTGGTCAAGGAATCCATTAACTTCAGCTTGAAAATCACCAAGAACCACCTTAAAATGGGTTTTGATTTGTTGACGGCTTCGAAATTGAATTTTTTTCACACCGATCACCATTTAGGAACCAAGATCTATGGGTTCTATTTGATCAAATTTATGGTTGATTATTTCGGGTCTGAATCCATTAATGATCCCCATATTTTAGTTGCTCTTAAGTCGTTTGTACACTGGGGAAACATTAAATGTGTTTTGTATAAATTGCTGGTGCCTCATATTGAGGTATCAGACGATGAATTCTTGCGGTTCAAATCATTTCCAACTCCGTCAGATGATTTGAAACAGGAGATTTGGAAGAAGTATCCTAGTGGAACTTCGAAATACTCATTGATTAAAAAATCTTTGACAACGTTGGCTAACTATGAATTTTCTACTTTGATTGAGTATCCGTCAGAAATCATCGATAATGATCCTAGTAATACCAGCACTGATAGTGTACTGGAAAACACCAATAATGAAAATGAATTCAAAGAAGATAGTTTCAGTGAATCGTCTGATCTATTTGACTGTGAATGGTTATTCAAGTTGTGTAAAGACATTGAAACAGATCCAATCAAATACCACTTGAGAGCCCAATCCAAGAAATTGACGTCCAACTACGTGAATTTGAACGGTTTGTCAAGCCAGTACAATACCCGAATCAACAGATTGTTAACATTTGTATCTGTTGTGATTGCTGTGTTCAATATCGAAGACACTGACTTTGTCATGAAGAATTCCAAAATCCCCAAGTTTGAGCAAATTGTTCAAAACGATCAGTTCGACACAGGCTTGCTTAAACAGTACCAGGAATTGGCCAGTAAGATCAACTTCTATCAGTCCAAAGACTGGAGCAGTGATGATATTATCTTGCGTTTAAGCAATGGGAAATCAAATAATTTGCATCAAGTGATTGAAGATTTGAATTCCACCTACAACTTGAGAGATTAGATATTATATTATGGCGTAAATAGGATGCGTAGTGTAATGAACGCCATTACCATTAACCACGGTAATTTATAAACTAAAACCACGGCAACTTATTATTATTCTCCCAGATCAATTCTCCGTCTAGTAACTGCTGTTGTTCCTGATCTGAGTTCATTCGAATTGCACTTCGGGACGGATTGTCTTTGACAGTACCCAAGCTGTTGAAATCAACTCCAGGCAATTCAACAGTCCATACAACCAATTTGTCATATTCACAAGTACTCTGCAACAGCTTCAAGTAATCTTGGACGTATTCAATCAATTTTAATTTCATCAGAATCGGGTCTTGAACCAGTTTGTTTATAAATATCTCCAACACAGTGGCATAGCCCTCGGTAGGAGATTTCCAATCGTATGTCCATGCTATATGGCCCACCAAACCTTTGGAATTGGTGAGTTTGAACCCATATACTTGAGGACCAATATGTTTCAATTTCTCAATAAGGTTGCCATAAGAAGCATCATTAAATTCCTCATCGGTCACAGAGTGACTTTCAAATAATTTGGTGCTGATGAACTTGGTTCTTAAATGAAACCAATCAATCAGCCGGGCTGAGATATCAAGGGACACTCTGGTTTTAGAGTCTTGTTGCACTTTGGAAATAATATCTTGATCATCTTGTGATTTGTATTGTTTCATTAAAGGTCCAAATTGATGATACCCCACGGTTTCCAATACTCCTTCTGGAACCTGAACTTGAGAAACTTCTTCGTTATGGAAATATTTACTGCCATTCAGCAAATCCACTGGCATCTCCAATACATCCACGGCAAAAGATTTGAATCCACATCTACTATAATATTCTCCCACTTCAGAGTACAAGAAAACAAATCCATCTTCTCCCACATACTCATTGGTTGCCAATTGCATTAATTGATCCAACATAATCTTAGCTAATCCTTTACCTCTCTGGTGCGGATACGTGAACACTCCTCCAACACAACCACACTTAACGAGCTTCTGCTTGACAATATCGCCATCCTTATAGTACTTAACCGCATCTCTTACCAATAGTTCAATGGAGCATAACTTCTCTTGCGGATTGGTGGTATCCTGGAGCATAAACACGTACATGTTTTGAGTCATTTCACTCTTACCTAACACGTATTCTCGCAACACATAGTCTTCTGAAGATAAGATACCTTTCCAGGACAGGGAGTTTTGAAGCCTGGTGTAATCGACTGATTTTCTGTCGGTAACTCGTACCAACTTGTACTTACACAGATCGGTGGTCATATTGGAGATGATTAGGATAAAGAATGGATATGGTTGTTTAAATATAGATGGGTGTCGCATCTTTCCTAATTCGTCGTTTCGGAACCTTACTGTTTTGGAAGGAGGTACCGGGGAGGTAGAGGGGTGTGGGTGTTATGGTAAGGAGTAAGGGGTATAGAGTATGGAGTATAGAGTGATATAGAATTGAGAGATGGTTTGGAAATGGTTTGAAATGGTTTGGAAATGGTAAAATAGTACAGATGAAAATATATACTAGCTAAAGAAAAGTGACTACGTACTACATAGTATATATAGTAACTATATGGCAACTATACAGTAACTATATAGCAGCTATATACATAGTAATAAACAATACTATACAACCCCTACTTCACCTTTAATCCCTACCACCATTCCTCTCCACCCTTTACTTATCGTCTTATCGTTAACGGCAACTGATAGCTGCTAATATCTCCAGTACTGCATATACTACCAGATTCTTTGCAACCATCCAGTTCCAGACTGGCCGTTTCTAATCCTATCTCTATTAGGCAAACAAAGCCACATGACTACCATTAAAGAGTATAGAATCAAAAAAGCGGGCATAACAATGAACGGACCCAATTTCTGAGACAATAACCCCACAAAGAACGGGAATAGTGCTCCTCCTGAAGACCCAAACGCAGTGATAATTGTTAATGAGATAACTTGAACTTTTCGAGGAATTAAATCCCCCACCGCTGAAATCATCAACGGATAATTGGGTCCAGTGAAGAAGCCTGCAACACAAACAAGCACCCCTACGGCTATGGTATTCTTAATGGCCCAGCAAAGACCTACTAGTACAATCGAAATTATTGACACCACAGTAATACTTCTTTTTACACCAAACTTTACATCCATGGGTCGAGTTAACACTAGCCGACCAATAGTTAATCCGGCCCAGAATCCCGACGCAACATAACCTACGCTGGGTGGTCCGTGCCTGTAATCCAAGAGAAACGTCACTATCCAACCGGCCAACGACACTTCAGATCCTTGGTAGAACAAAACAAAAAAAGCCAAAAGCCAGGTATTGGGAAGTGAAATTGCTTGTTTAAGATTCTCAAATGCTGTTTCTGGGTTTGGTTTGGGTTGAATAGGTTCACTTGCCTTTTGGCCACCATTTAAACTTGTTAACTCTATAGTCTCTTCTCGATTATCATCAAGGTTTCTTCCATTGATTCCACTTTTTTCGGGTTCATCATAATCCCAGGGTGCTAAGTCTTGGTCTGAGCCTTTAAACACCACAAAAAGTGAAACACAACTTGTCACCATCATGCCTAACAAAATGAGATAGAAATAATGCCAAGGGACACCAGAACTGGCCATGGCCGTACCCAAAAGTGGTGATGCAGAACCGCCTACCCCATAAGAAGCGTGTAAATATGATAGATACTTAGACAGCTTATCTAGTCTGGTTAAAAACACATTAGCCTGGGCACCCACCATAGCCAAACCCACCCCGCCTAGGAAGAAGCCCACTACTATTGCTGGAAAAGCAGTCCCACTCAGTACTATAGCATACATTATAACTGAAAGAACATTGCCCACCACAATTGATTTCTCTCTACCCAACCACGGTTGAATTTTGGGCGACCACAATGCAACAAATATAAAACCCATCGCATTAGCCATCCAGATAAGCGACACAATTGTATAGCTAATATGGTAATACGTCATCATATAAGGCAAAAGAGCCCCTGGTGTTGCATCATTAAACCCTTGTGAAGTTTCCCAGACCACTAGCGCCGAGATTCTCCAGATGTTTTTAGGAGGATTTCGAGATGTCATTTTGCCAGGGCCCATTTGAACAGCTTCACGAGGATTCTCTGACCCATGGGGCAATTGTGACCCTTCAAGCTCCAAAACCCCTCTTGTAGGGTCCAGGTGAACTGTGACTATACTAGCAGACGTCATTATCAAATAAAAAAATGAATTGAATAGGGTGAAAATTCGGTATATTTATAAGCGAGATCTGAAATACGGGGTACGGAGCGGTTGCCATATTGGGAAGTAGCATAATTAGAAGTAGAGATGCAAAATGAATCAAAGTTACATAGAAATGATGACAACGTTTTCAAGAATAGATAAAACATGTTTAGCCATATGTCACGGCAATTTTGCCTGTGTTTGACGTGGTCTTCATTATCTACTAAGTGGTAAGAGAAGCTTGCCAGTGTTAAGTAAGAGCGCGCCGAAAAATATTTGCATGGAGTCAAAATTTTATGGAAAATCCTAATCATTGATGAATAGATATTGATCCCGTTTGAACATAGACAGATATAAGAGTCCACATATAAGCACCAAATACTCCAGCCAAACTTCACAAAACGGATAGAATGGAATTATTACCACAAGGACAAACAAATACCGTTCAAGTGTTGTGGGAAGACCAGCAGAACATCAATAAGTTCAGTTCTCTAATCAGCACCAAAGACGAATTGACGGACCAGTTAGATAAGCTCAAGACCGAAAAAGACTATTTAGATGATTTATCGTTGGAAATCGAATTACTAGACGAAGATGAAAAAGTCCAATACAAATTGGGAGATGTGTTTGTATTCATCCAAGTGTCTAAAGCACTTACACGGATAGAGACTGACAACGAAACGATAAACACCAAGATTGAGGGGCTAGAATCGGAAATTGATACGATCGATTCACAATTAAGCGAACTAAAAGCTAGTTTATATTCCAAGTTTGGTAAGAACATTAACCTCGAGCGCTAGTAACGGTCATGACATTTGTATGTAATGTATAGTAGCATATTGGCTGGAGTTCACATGAATGACCGCCTTCTCCACAATAAAAATTAGATCCATTTAAACACAAGTCCACACAAAGCTAATTCCCAACCAGGGATTTACAGTCGAGTCATCCACAATACAAAAGTAATAAACTTCTCTGGAGCTAATCAGATTTCCTTGTACCAGTCCTGCATCTATCGCACCAATAAACGGTGTAGCTACCACCAACTGATTTCTCGTCCTCTTCCCCCCTATTGTTATATTCTTAACTCGTATATTAAGGTATTAAGAACTACACCACACTACGGCCCTGCATGTTCTCCTCTCTTTGACCGTGATTAGCGATGGTTCTTGTTTTAGGCAATTCTGGATGGCCATTTATCTCCTTGAAAATTCGGGATCGGAACTAACCAGGGCGTTTGGACCTCCTATTGTTCCGTATCTCCTTAATTGGGTTCTTTACATCACCGTTGGTTATTGTGTAACAAATTGGCCCGCTCTGCATAAGGCTCTTGTCTCTTCATATTACCCTGTTCCTGTTTGTGCCGATTTGCTTATATATCAAATTGGTCTCCCATCTAATTTAATTATCCATAAACACAGGGGCCATATTGGAGCCATGTCTATGAAGTTTCTTAAACCGTCTATCGAGGCATCTATAGACGTTTACAATAATGACATCTACTTCCATGATGACCGGCCCACTGAGGTTTTAGGGGAAATTAATATCCAGTTGAAGAAACCTATCCAGGTGAAAAGTTTCCGAGTGTTTTTAATAGGGGATTTATTTGAGATGTACTATGGGAAATACCCCAAGGATTATTCGGATGATCCTGGTGACACGAGAGAGACCATACGGCGTCAGTTCAGACAGTCCAACTTGGTTGATTACAGACTTCCTTATGCGGTATCACAGTTGGGAAAGGGGAAACATAAATTCCCGTTTGAAATCGGATTGTTCATTGCCTTGGAAAGTTTAGTTTCGAACTATGCACTTGTGAAGTATTCGTTACGATTTGAAATGATCACGGCTGATAACACGTCGGTGACCCGATTTTGTGATTTGAACGTGGTGAAGAGTATTAATCTTAAACCCATGAATTATATTGGCCGAGTAAACGATGATATGTTCAATTATCACTTAGATGTCAACAATATGGTGTTTATTAATCAGCCATATGATTTGGAATTGAAGGTGGGAAGAAGAGAAATCGGAATCGATGCCCTTGATGTTGTTAATCTTGAAATATCGTTACTTCAGACCTGTCAAATCACCTACTTGAAATTCAACAGTAGGTCTACCAACGCAGACCCGGTAGATGCCACTACCGTGGACCAAGATGAGGTATTGAAAATCGGAACATTTCTTCCTCAACAAGTTTTCACTGATGATACTGCCACCAAGAACCAGTATTATAAAATATTCAAGATCCATGCATTATTTCAAGATTGTTACGAGGCCAATAAGAGAAATTGTTTAGAGTTTGTTCATCCTACATTCACGTCGGGGTATTTTGAATGTTATCATTCTCTCAAATTTACCATCAATTTCAATGATGGACTGTGCCATACATTCTATCATAACATAGAGATCCGTAATTGTGATTCATTGACGGGCAATGTATTACCACCTAATTACGGGCCAAACTGTAGAGATAAATGTCTAGATCCGGATATTTATTCTTTGCCGCCACATTATGAAGACGTTAGAGTTGCTTAATTGCATAGCTATTTGTATTATTATTCAAAAGGGTTGGGGGTTTGAGCATTTATAGAGCGTTTAATAAATATGCTAGAAAGAGATGAGGTGAGGGGATTAAGCATTGTAGTGATGAATGGTGAAGGGATGAAGTGTTTAGTACTAATTCAAAGTAATATAGAAAGATATTGATACAGATAACCTGACTGATAGATAACGAAAAATAATGGTCGTGTGAGAATAAAATACCCCAGACTTTATAGCTGTAGATCAATGCCGTCAGATATATTGCTAGAAAGGTGATAGCAGAATCAAGAAAGGCTTAAGTAACCTTCAGTACAATGATAGGTTCAGAATAATTAATTAGTACTCACCAATACTTCAATATTTAACAACACTAATAATAGTCTAATCAAGGCTTAGGCCGGATCAAATGGATAGCTTTAAACGTCTGTCAAGTTAAACAAACGAATAAGCGCAATTAGATTACACAACTAGCAATCATAACTACCAAACAGAACTAGTAACGCAACTAACACAATTAATATTATTTATACTTCTAAACTTTTCTCCTAACAAGAATAGGGGATGCACAAGCCTCGATGACTCCTATTAATATGATTTTTGCGACAATTACTGACTCGTAGCTTGAGGTGTTAATATTCAATGAATGTTATAATGAATACTATAGTGATATAGAACCTCTAATGGAACATGAACCCACTCCACCCCACAACAATCCACTACAACCAACAATCAACAATAATCCATCCAAATAACATCACCTGACTACTCGGTCTTCTTTTACTATTGTTTCTCCGAAAATGCCTCGCAGGTTAGGAGAATGTGTCATAGGCGCGGGCCGGTCCAGCAGCGGCTCCATAGGGAATATAGATATATATAGGGAATCATTCGTTTTAAGGGAAGTAATTTGATACTGGTATAGTATTGTTTGTGGTCTTTGTATTGTTTGTGGTCTTTGTGGACTTTATATTGTAGACTGCCTAGATCATAAATCAAAACAACAATGATGAAACTCTTTAAAGATAATGTGGATGCTTCCATAGAACTTTTGAATAAAGATATATACTTTGATGCCGCCAAGTCCACAGTGGTGTTCGGCAATATCGACTTACGAGCCGTCAAGTCTGTCGACGTCAAGACGTTTGAAGTCAGAATAATAGGAGAATCCAATGAAATGTTCTATGAGCAATACAGATTGAAGTATGCTAAGAGTGATTTATTGAAGAAAAAATTCAAGAGTTCGGTGGTATTAAATAAAAAGTTCCAATTTGACGTGTCGTCCATTAAAGCTGGAAGTTATAAGCTTCCATTTGAAATCTGCATTAATCCTCAATATGAGAGTTTACACACCGATTATATCTGGACTGACTATAAGTTCAAGTTGGTTATTGAAACTGAAAATGAAAAATTGGTCAAGTACAAACCAATATCTTTGATACGATTGATCTCGTTGATGGACATGAACCATTTTGGCAACTTTTACACTAATCTTTTCAATTACCAGTTGACGGTTCCTAATAAACTCTTCATTGATAATGATTTCTCCCTCCAGTTACTTATAGGTGCCAATAATCAAGTCAAGGATTTAAAGATCAATAAAATAGAGGTGTTCCTCCTACAAAATTTCAAGTTGAATTTCTATTATTATTTCATCAACAAAACCCACCAGAAAGAGTGCAAGTCCAGCCGGTTCTTTGAGGTCAACAGAATCAAATTATCTGAATTGACGCCCAATGGAACGAAACAGAATAGTCATGGGCTCTTTGGCATCAGAAGTAATAGTAGTGGTTCTAACAATAGTAATAATGGGTCTACAGATGCGGTGGGGCTGACGTTTGGAGATAACTCGCTAGAGTTTAACTTGGATCTTTCTTTAAACACAATGCATCTCGATACAAATAATGATTGTCAAATGATCCATCCATCGGTCAAGTCGAATATTTTAGAATGTTCTCATCAGCTACGATTTGTGGTTCATTTGAATAACGGAGAGCACGCTAAATTCGTCCATTCTATTGATGTTCATAATGCAGATTCTTTAAATGGATCTTTGGCTCCACCTATTTACAAAACAGGAAGCTCTGATAGGTCGATAGACACGGCCTTGATGCCTCCATCTTACGAACTCACGGTATAAAATGAATTACTTCTATTTAAGCTAATGTATATTATTTCACATCTTGAACATATCATAACGGTTTAGTCACACGAGCGTTTACGAGTCATCTGAGCACCGCACGCCCAAGGCTGACTAACTTTTTGCAGCATAATAGAAGCCACTGCAGATTGGATAATCATGGCTGACTAATTTATTCACGGCATAAAAGGATGGTGGAATCCATGAATCCAGGCATTCAATTCGATTAATTCAATTGTCCACCGAACAGACGAGAAATCTTGGTTTGCAGTGATCTATTTTAGAATTGTATAAGCCAATATATGTATTATGAGACTTATTAGAACTACTGACGGTCCAAAATTCCAAATTAAGTACGATATCAGCCATAGTGGGTCGGGTTTCAAAATCAAAGGGTCTGTTCTAGGAAGCACTATATCGGCTACAAAAAACTTGACTATTAGCTTGGAAGAGACATCAACCGATTTCTATTATGTGGAGAAAGGACCCGTGTTGAGACAAGTTGATACGCGTCAGATCCACCATTATCCGGCTAATTGTCATGAAAGTACTCATGAACTACTACGTGGGTTCGAAGTTGTTATTTCCCATCCGTCTATTTGCAATAAACACGTTCAAAGGACCCACAAATTGAAATTGGTTCTGATTGTTCATGGAAAATCGTATACTCAAAGTGAGAAAATCAATATCGAGAAACTAATTCCTCCAGTGGTGTTGACCAAAGCTATTAAATGGAATTGTCATCAACTTCATCTTCTGTTAGCTAGACAGTTATACTTACAATCTGACTATGATATCAGCTTTGGATTCTTGAACAAAAGTAAAGTTAGAATAATTTTGATTGAAACCTATGACGTGAGAGTGGAGACAACCAAATCCAATAAGAGCCACCAGATTGTTTCTGAGCATATTTTATTCCATGGACCGGTCAAAAAAGGCGTTTCCATCGATAAACGCAAATTTTCATACTTGCCAGCTACATCTAAGACAAATAACATTAGCCATGAGTTCAGACTTAAAATATTATTGGAAGGGTTATCGATTGTTGTGGGCTTGCAAGTGGTTAACGCACAACTGCCACCACCTACGTATTATGAACAGCTTCCAAGCTACTCTCCAGAATGTCTTCCGTGCTACGACTCGATAATCGAGTTATAGAATACTTTTATACTACAATATTTACAAATATACAATATAATAAACTTTATTCGTCGTCAGTGTCTTCATAAGTGGGAATATCTTCAAAAGTTGCAACTTCGGCATGGTCAGATTTTTTATCCTGATCGACTTTTTCTCTTTTTACTGGTTCATCTCTCGTTACGGAAGAAGACTTCCGCTTCAATTTGTTCTTTCTACTGTCACGAATCAACGGACAGGCTTTTATTAGTTCTTCTTCGGTGACTCCATCTTGAATACTTGTCAACACTTTTTCAACCACAGAAACATGATTTCCATTTGACTTGTCATTTCTGAACCGCATCATTTCCCAGAACCCTGGCATATCGGGTTTCTTTTTACATTCGACAATCCGGCCCTGTAATGGTTCATTCAAGGCCTTTAACCGTTCCCAATCTTTATCATCAACATATAATTTGGTAAAGTCCTCATGCTCTTTACCACCTTTCCAAACCAATAATTTCTTTACATCCGGGTTGGTGTCATAATCTGTGTATGTAGAGTCAGGATCTCTTGGGTCCATATCAGGATCTTGATACTTATTGAACACAAGCTGTAATTTATAATCAATGGTATTTTCATGGGCCGGCTTCCACTTCAACAACGTTGGATCAGTTCCAAACACATATGGGGTTTCGGCACAAGTATATATCAAACCGTCTGATTCATGGAATAATTGTTCTTTCTTACTCAATACGTCATCTGCATGATACGCAGAAGTCATTAATTTGAAACTAACTTTGAACGGAAACTCGGGACTATTTACGACTTCAGGGTTTTTCCGCTTGAAATTATCAAATGGTTTCATGACATTCTCGGTGATATACCCTAATCGAGTGGGCAAAGGTCTCTTGGTAATATCTTTCCCATTCACAGCCAACGCATCGAATATACAATATCTTAAGAACGACTCACTAACATTTTTGGTCTCCATAACCAATTCTCCATCCAATAATGTGCCGTGATGATATGTTTTACCCTTGTCTTCGTTCATGGTCAACGGGAAGTGAATATTGGGGACATAGTAATAATCATTTTCACGAGTGATGAGAAACACACCTTCCCCTTTCTCGGGATGGTTGATAATGAATAATAAACAACGCAATCCGTCGGACTTTTCACACACAAAATAGTCCTTTTTCATCAACGTGTCGGTCAAATGAGCTCTTTCAAACGATATAGGCTGAGAACCAGGGAATCCAGGATTCTTTCTATTCAATAAATCCGCCACCATCAAACGCAATTCCTGAGCCTCTTCCCGCGGTAACTGCTCACCGGGGATCTTGGGCATACCTCTGTCTTCTAGTATCATGGCAGCAGTTGTCGGTGAGGCAGTTGGCAGCTAAACGATAGACTTGAAGTGGTAAAAGGCTGGTGTCTTTTTCGCATCGCCAGATGTCGCGAAGATGTCGGCGAATGTCGCGATTACCTCAGGTGTATGCATTATATAACTAGTGATAACTAACTACTGGTTTAAGTGGTTTAACTGGTGGCAGAGCTGGCGGACCCGTTGGTGGACCACAAAGGAGTGTGGATGTTGGTGATCCTATCTTGTTCGTCGTGGATTCCAAAATATGGCCCTGGTAGTGGCTCGTCGCTCATTTTACTGAAATCTTCAGGAAAGCTCGTAATGTCTTCATTGGATGCCTTTTGTTTATGGAAACACCGTTGACAAATATGGTTTTGATCTTGCTGCCTCCAAATAGGTGATATCTTTGTCTTGCAAAGAAAGCAGTCAAGTGGTGATGCCGGGATCTGGGGCTTCTGTTCATCTTCTTTGGTGATTATTTCCTTCACCATACTAATATAGTTATAGGCTCTCAATTGACCTCCAGATAACTTGTTATGAGTATTGGACTTGACTAGTTCATCAATGAAGAGTTGTATCAACGGTGACTCTTCCTTGCTGGTCTGGTTCTTCTTGCCGGTGTCTCTAACTCCATAGAAGTTGGAACTATTCTGAGAATGCTGTCCACATAGAATACCAGGCTCTAATTTGCCAAACTTGGAGTCGACTTTAATTTTTGCTTCTGTTTCATTCAATTGGAAGCCAACCTTGAAGTTTTCTTTAGTGGAAGCACAGGTGATATGATAATAACTGTCACAATGTCCATGACTGCATTTTAGCAATGCACCGGACTTGTTGCAAATTTGACATTGTTTGTCCATGCTGGATAAGAACAGTCTTTCAACATTTTTAAGTTCAAGATTATTGGTGATGTTCTCAATAAGCAACTTCAATGTCACCTTATCATCTTTTATGCTGTTGATTATGCCTTTAAGATTCAGACGATTGACGGAGTTAAAGATCTTGAAGTCAACAGTCTTATAACTTGCAAGGGCACACATCAAATGGCACCAATCCCCGGTGTCATAAACTGGTTTCAAGAATCCTCCTGATTGGTCACATAAGCAACATTTGTAGTTGTTGTACTTGAATGTAGGGTTGACTTCATTGGTGCACAAGTCACAAACCCATTCCTGGATTGTCTTTAATCCTAGTGAAAGATTAATTCCTATACAAGACGAGTGAACTGAGATTCCACATTTTCCACATTTCAACAGTTGATCCTTCTGACTTGGGTGCTTGCAAACTCCACAAGTCTCAGGAGTCTCGGGTAAAGTAGTACTGGTGGACAGAGAATCAACTTCTTCAACCAATTTAGATAAATCACAAAGCCGTTTTGTCTTAAAAGAACGGACTAATTCGTCCAAGCTGGTTTCGTTAATAGGCTTTTCATGATCTTGTTGAACATTTGGTGATATTAAATTCATTTCCTTGGGAAGAACGTAATTTCTATTTGACGTTGGATTAATGATAGTCTCGACTTCATAAGGTCTCCGAGGTGGTTCAGCTTCAACTTTTGGTTCTGATTTAGTAGACTTTTCATTGGTTTTGGTTTTGGGTTTATTGTCTTTTTCAGTTTTTGGTTTCTTAGCTGTATCACTAGAAGGCTGTGATTCTGATTTCCGTTTGACTTCGGCTTTTTTGCCGGGTTTCTTTTTGGTTTTGGATTCTGCCTCACTTTCTGAAGGTGATGGACTTACCTTTCTCTTATACTCCCGGCGTTTATCATCGTTCATCAATCCTCCGTGTTCTTCGGCAGCTGCTAAGATGATTTCCGTGTCTCTTAATAATTCTGCTTCTATCTTCTTCTTCATATTCTTGGTGATCTTTCTATCGACTTCAATAGGGTCCTCCCACACAATAGCATACCGTCTCCACAACTTGGCACATCGGAAACACAAACCGGTAATGGAAATCTTCTTACTGGCATCATTCGTGGTGACATTTGTATCGTATCCAGCCAATCTGAACCATTGAACACTGGACGTGGTCTCACAATGCTTACATACAAATTCTTTGGAAGTATTTTGGGACTTATCGTAGGACGAATCATCGTCATTATTGAACAAATGGAGCTTGGATTGAGAATCTTTAGACTCATTCTGGATATTTTGAAACTTCTTTTTCAATCTGCCTTCATAGTTTCCCCATATCAACCGGCCGTTCTTTGTTTTCTTCCAGAGATAATAGAACCGTACCAATGTGCTGCACTTGACGCCCTTCATCAGCTTGTAAATAGGATATAATTCGCTTCCGTGTTTTTTCACTCCTTCTTCAAATGCTTTTATTTGAGCAGGAGTCAATTCGGGCTCTTTCAACGTCTTCTTAGTTATGGTTAACGACTCGTCAATGGCCAGGGGAATGTTTCCATGGTGTTTCATATAATTGTATAAGATTCTGTCCATGAAATTAGGAGAATTGGGCGACATTTCAAGACTTTCGGCTATGGGCTTACACTGTTCAACGTACGTGTCCAAATTGGCAAAATTATCCTTCTCGTCTTCTACTGAAGGCTTCCATAATAAAGTACATGTTTCACCTTCTCCATCATCCACTCCTCTTTCTATATACCCTTTAGGACGAGGCTGTAACCACTGTGGATAATCTTTGGAATCAACTTGTTCGAACTCCTTAGGAACTGGAAGTGGTTTCAAGTCCTCGGCTTTAGTATGAATCTTTGGTTTCTTACCAGGCCCTCTGCTGGCTTCTTTCTTGCCGTCATAATAAACTATAGGATGATCGATATATTGAGGAATATGATGAGCTTGATGTTTAGGGCCCACTCTAGTTGAAGCCCTAGGGTATGGAGATCTGTCTTCTACATCCACAGCATCTTCCAATTTGGCATGCATTCCCAAATACCTCATACACCATTCTTCTTTTAAACGACGTTCTTCAAAGCTCATGGTGTCATTTTTCAAAAATTCCGTTGCCATAATTTCATATCTGGGCAAAACGTCTGTGACTTTCGTGGCTTCAGCTACTTCGTCTTCTTCTTCTTCTCCATTACTGGCACTGCTATTTTCATCATTATCATTAATATTACTAGTATTGTCACTGTTAGTTGTCAGGTGGTCATCATCACTCAATTCCTTTTCATTCGACAGCTTATTGTCATGACTCAACATAAACATCTTATTATTCTTATACTGTCGTAAATGAATCTTGGTGCACTGTTCACAGGTCCAGCTGAACCCTCTGCTGGGTTTCTTTAATAATGGAGGATCTAGACATGTCATATGATAGAATTTGCTGCAATTGACACAGTCAACAGAGTCTTGAGTGGAACACCATTGACCACAGATTTCACAGGTACACGAGTTGGACTTGAACCCATTGATTAAAAACTTTGTCATTGGTGGCTCAACAAAAATAAATTCAAATCTTTTGTTTAAAGCTTTCAAGAAATTCTGACTCTTATCATTCTGGGAAATGTCTAATAAGTACTTGGTAGACAAAATGTCGTAAAACTTGATCATGTATCGATCATAGAGTTTATCAAAGTAGAATCTGTTAGGTAATCTGACATAATCATCTATATTGTCGATATCTTGTCTGTGCTTGACTATGGCAACTCCTCGGAAACTGTTCAAGGGACAAGTATCTGTATGCATCGAGGCAAAAAGCACTCTGGAGTCCACGGAAAACTTGGAGATGTCACGGGGCCGGTAATACCATTGGATTTGAAACACGTAGTTCAGTACTTCTTCGATTATATGAGGGGATTTTGACGATTCCGATATATTTGATTCATTCGGCTTAGAGTCTCCTTTCTTACTCTTGAACCCTAAGATCCGCCCGATATAGTACGGTTCACCAGGAGGTTCACTGATCATATAAATGAAATCGTCTTTCCGAAGAGTGAAGTTTTTCCGGCGTTTGAAGGATTCGTTATAATCCATTGGAAAGAACTGTTGATTGGGACATACTAACATTTTCTGGTCCAAATCGATATAAGCTCCTTTTAAATTGAGTTTATTGGAGAAATAGTCGATGGCAGAAGGAGTTGGTTGCCAATTTATAGGAATGCCGTTGATTTCAGGCCCATTGGCACCAGGAGAGGCGATATTTGAAATAGCCGCCGACTTAGAATTAGTTCCATCATTGCTAATTAAGAAGGATCCGTTTCGACTCCCAGTGTCGACGTTCTTGGTCCGGGGCCTTCCCACGCCATTACTCTTGCCATTCGGGCCACCAGTTTGGGGTTTTGATGTGGTGGAGCCTTTTCTGCCGGCTGTCTTGATATATTTTCGTTTAGGCGGAGTATCACCAGAATCAGGCTCTGTATCGCCGTGGTTGGAATCGGATAGCTTTGTGGACCCATTGGTGGCACCAGAGTTTTGATAAGTCTCTGGCGTCTCGTCGTACGACTTGTTCTCCGTGGCCTTTCTTTTAGGTCGAGCCATGTGAGTGGTGGGTGATAACTCTCCTATTAAGTTTTGAGAATTTTTTTAGCGTATAGTGTTGGTAACAAGAAGAAAAATTTTTCACGGGGGCAGTGGTTGTGGGGGGTGGAGGAGAAAGGGAGAGGATGTAGAGAAGGTCAATGGAGGAGTTTGGTTGAAGGAATGTAATTGGAGAATAATTTGAAGAATGTAATTAGAGAATAGTATGTACATGGAGAATGCAATTAAGTAGGAGCTATTGTACAATAACTATACAGATTATATACATGTAGGAAATGAAATCAATGACAATTGTAGCTGATTCTAAGCATTAAGGAGCCTTTCAATCCGTTCAATCTCGTTGATATCGTTACTGGACTTGAGTTGGGCAATTAGCTGTTCTCTTGAGGCTTTAGTAGCAGACAGTTGTAACAGATCTATATTTATATTTTTAGCAGCTGCTCTTTCAGTTTGAGTTACCCTGGCAAAATCAACAGTAATCAAAGACGGTATTAGGTGGATTAGGACCAAGCGGTAGTCGGGGACGGTTGTAACGGGATTGTTCAATAGCACTAAGTGTTGTAAGGAAGGAAACGACCAGGACTTTATATGGGACAATTTGAAATTACAGTTCATAGCCGACATGCTTACAAGGTTAGGAAAGCTTCCGGAGTTGATCCCATATAATTCCTTGTTGTTGCTGAGGAGTAATGTGGAAATATCTGAACATGGCTCAGTCAATGATAATTCTATTAGTTGGTTATTAGTCAAGTCTACGGCCGTGAAATTTGACGGGAGAAATTCCACATCGGAGATCTCTTGGTTTCGAAGAACCAATGTTAGCTGTTTATCGGGATTAAGCACTCGAGGACTGTTGTCTATTATGGATGTCGTTAGTTTCATAATGATAAATGGTGATGATGAGCTGAAGATTAAAGCGCGCTTTACTATGAGAGTGAATATATTCAGTATATGGTAACACAACTTATACAGTTGTTGTTCAATACTTCCCAGATACACCTGTCGTAACAATAGAGTTTTGATTGGCCCCAGTTGTTGGTTTCATTGATTGGAATTACGTCCAAATTAAGAAGCTCCGACTCGGCCCTGTTCAAGATAATAGGATTATTGGTGTTACTAGCACCAGAGCCATTACCAGCATCTTTAGATATTCTTGTGGAGGTAGTCTCGGTAGTCTGATCGAAGAACTGGCTGGGAATATCATGGAAGTAATCCTCTGAAGTCATTTTGTAGTCTCCATCGCTGAACTGGTGAGAAGATGTGGAATTAATTCCCAGGTAGATGACGTAATTGCACTTATTCCAATGACCGAATTGGTTGGATTCAATCAAGTTCCCGTTGTATAAAATCACTTTGGTGAGCTTCCCATTACTGTTCAAGTCATATAAGAAGTCGATTCCGAGATTAAAGTAGTTGTTGAACTTGAAGAAGGAATTAACTGAGTTGGTGCCCAATTTCAAATGTTTAAAAAACTTATTATGGATCAAAAGTCGTGAATCAAATTTGTTGAAAGAATCATTAGGAGGACCTAAGATATTAAGGATTTCTTGTTGACTGGTTTCACCGATTTTTATGATGTGGGGGACGGAATTCACGCTTAGTTCAATATTGCCTGTTTTGACATTGGCTCGTAATTTGAAATCAGTTATTCCTCCATTATCACTTCCGGTAGAGCTTCTGGAACTATTATTATCGCCATTTTGTGAATTCAGTAAAAAATCATCAAGAGAGTTCTCATTGAATATGAATATATCTTCACAAAGAAACTCCTGACTTGAGTTAAGCAACGCCTCTAGATTCAAATTGTCATCTATAGGGGTATCTTTCAAGTTGAATTTAAAAGCAATTCCTGGATAATTTAACAAGTAACTGTTGTTCACGACTTTCCCAGGATACGTAGGACCAAAGATCTTATTATAGATTAATTTCAACGTAATCCCATCGGTTAAGCTGCTTAAATTGATATTATTATAGATGTAGTTAAACCCCGACCGATCGACATCCAAAGGGTCGGTCCAGTCGGCTTCTTCGGCGATTTTACGAGACTCCGAAGGCGGCACAAACTTCTTGATTTCAATAAGTTTAAGCTTGTCTTTGATGAATACTAAACTGATTCCTAATAGTTTGATTTCAAGGGTTATAGGCGTGTTAAGATAGTCGTGCTTGGAGTAAATCAAGTTAATTTTCTCGTGTTTCAATTGGTTCACAATCAGATATAAGCTGTCATTCAACTTTATGTCGTTCAAGCCCTCACCGGGTTTTATATTCTGGTCAATTATCATCTTAAAGTAGTAGATTAATACTATGTATTCCTACTAATCCCTGCGTGTTTTGATAAGGCGCGATAAGAAATGTGCGTGATAAGAATAAATGTCACGTGTACGGTCATGTGATATGGACCACGTGATGACATTCTTGAAATCTCTTGATTCCTCTGCTAAAACAAAGTTTCGAATCCTGGAAACCATAAATCTGTTACCACAGGTGTCTGGTGCATGGATGTGCTTTGTTTCACGTAATTACCCGGAAATTGTCGACCCTTGTAAACTAAAGATTCCATTATTCCGCTAGGAATGAGAATTTAACTGTTTTCGTTCCTTACTACGGGATTTGTGTCTGGATGGTTGAGGGTGTTACAGGTTGTTGTCTGCGAGACGTGTCTGGAGATGGGCCAGTGCAACAATTGCAATGGTCTTCTATACTCAGCTGAAACACCTTTAACCTCGTAACTTAAAGGTTGTTTTAGAAGACGTATATTGTTGGGATCATAGATCGCCAAAACCTTAACCTACTTTACGGTTCTCTTTATGTATGGAACTTTAAACCGCTTCGTCGACAGAATAGAGATTGGCAGGATGTTCAAGGTGGAAATAAAAAATAAAAAGAAAATAAGAAATCAAATGAAGATAAAAAAATAAATGAAAAAATCAAACGAAAAAAAAAATGAAAATAAAAAAAATCGATTGAAGATAATAAACGAAAAAAGAATAACTGATGTGTTGGTGTATTATTACATATTAAGGATTATACTATACAGCGGAACGGAGGTGATTGACGAAATAAACGAGCACTAGAATCCAGTTCTAGGCAGTTATGATCGAATACGAAAGGGATTTGAATCAGGAATGATTAGCATTTCATTTCATGTTCCGAAGAACTTTAATTTGGATTTTGGAGCTTCTGCCTTGGTACTGAAAATAGAGTCAACATCAGAATAAACTCTCGTGAGTTGATTATTTTCATTATCATCGTCTTCCCCTTGCTCTTCATCACTATATTGACACTCAAATGAGTTTTTGTAACCATCGGAGTTATCAAGGTGACTCTCAGAACTAGGAGAATCCATGATTGGTTCTAAATTGGTCTTTCTTGTAGTAGTAGATTGTGAAACTGGTTTAAAATCCATTTTGTAGTTAGGGTCTATTCCTCCAGCAGCTGTTTGAGCATGACGATCTTCAGCCACATCAGAATAAAGGGATGAAGAACATTCACTAGGAGAATATTGACTGGAAGTGTAATTGCTTGGTTCATATTGACTCACAGCACTATAATGACTAGGAGCGTAATTACTACCAGCATATTGGGATGAAGCGTATTTGGACCTATGAGATCTTCCATACTTGATGATTTCATTAATATCAGCAGTATGACTATAATTGTAGGTGTGATTCTTGGCTTTACGCTCCTTATCGGCCTTGGTAGACCCATGCTTGGAACTCTTAGAAGTCCTGGTAGTAGTATCAGAATGGTCGGATCTTATAGACAACGCATCCAAGTTAGACAATTCGTCGATTGATCTGTTGGCAGTACCCTTGGTGAATATGGAAGGGGATCTGACCGACTTAGGAGGGGATCTTACTGAAGAAGCAGTGGAATCTATGCTTTGTTGTCTATGTTTTCTATGACTACTGCTATCATCAGCGGATCTGGATTCATGGTGTTTGGACTCTCCATGTCTATGCTTATGCTTATGTTGCTTCTTTCTTTCAACTTGGTTCTTCAACTTTTGCTGTGTTTGATAAGAGACTGGCGGTAATAAGTAGAAACTCATTGTGGCAGAACCCTGAACTTGAATATGCTACAAATATGAATAAACGATAAACGGAAAAAAAAATTGGTAAAAGTAGAAAAAAGAGTAGTTCGAATTAGGGAAATTGTCAAGGATATATATATCACCATAATATCGGCCTGACTCTAACAGGTGGTGAAACAATCCCCCCGATGACAAGCATACACTCCCCTTAAACTGGAACAGGGACGCAGTAATAAAAGAAAAATAAAAAAAAAAAAAGGATCTTAGATTGGGTCCACCTAACACAGGTGTATAGGGAGCTCCCTGATGCCCAAACAGGTAATTATCGTAATAATCCTAGTCCCTGGGGGCGTTGGTTATGCAGCCATAGATAGGACACCTATACAGGTGTGGGTGGAATAGAAAAATCACAATTCCTTGCGATTGTTCAACATGAAATGGAAGGAATTAATCTCAGGGAGAACAATAGAAGGACACGGAAAAGGCGCACTTAAGTTCCACCACCACCTGGCGCGAGAACTCGTGGTAGATAGGGCGAAGACTTGCCGCTATCTATCACGAGCACAACCCTGAAACGTGGAGGTCTTTATCAGTTCCTCCAAAAGATTAGCACCACCAACCGTCTAATAGCAAGATTGACAATGTCAGAAAGATTGACAATAATCATCCATCTCGTCTATGCCCTCTAGCTTACAATAGACTCACCAGGCACTAACTACTTGACTAAAGACGTGTTTAATGATGATTAACTAGATCCAGTTAAAATAACATATATTTTTAACTTAATCAAGAGAAAAAAGCAGGTTTAGGTACAACCCTAGCCCGCTTATTGTTGATAACTATTGTTGTCAGAACTGCCCCTGTGTTATTAGGATAGGAAATTGTTGCCATTTTTCAAAACCATTTGTTACTATTGTTCCCACACAATGCCGGGATATTTGCGACCGGGTCTCGGCCGCTTAAATGCATGGATTTTGGTTGTTAAGAGATTGGGTCTATTCTCGTTTAATAAATTTACCCAAATGGTGAATAAAGCACTGGACAACAATACATGATCATCATCTGAAAGATCAAATTAGTAATTATTCACCTCTAACCGAAAACCTGATTCTATTATGGTTGCGGCCGGTTTTTTTTGTTCGTGTGGGAGAACAAGCATCTATTAATTGACTCCGTGGTTTTAGACGAGAATCGTATCAGGACAATCGACAGATCAATCAAGGTAAGTTTCAACGAGAAGCATGCGGAGTTAATTAAGGATCTTGGTGTTTCGACTATTTCTTGAATAGATACCTGAAACAACAGATCAGAAGGTGTGTGTTTCAAGTAGAGAGCATTCCCCATCGTTACACGGTTGCAAAGAAGAATGAGGCCATCAGCGTGTGAGGTGCAGGGAATTACAAGGACATTTAGGAAGTTTGAAACGGCAAGATCTCGTTGATCTGACTGCGATCTTGACTTCTGTGCTTATCACTTCCGTTTAGATAATCAATATCTAATTTTGATCTCGGAGATTATTTTTAATTTTTTATTTCGAGATATTTTTTATTTTTTAGTTTTCATTTTTCTTTTTATCTTCCAATTTTCTTTGATTTTAATTTTAAACTCTTTTACAGGCTTACAATCATGTCCTTCAGCTAATACTCACGGTGTATTACCCTATTAACCCTAACTAATATTACACATCTTTACTTTTGTTATCACTGTCGCTTCCTTCAGTCTTTGGAGCTTCGCCGTCCAATTCTTCTGGAGCTGGGTGCTCATCACCTTCAGCTTTCTTCAACTTAGCCAAATTAGCGTCAGTAGATCTGATTGGTTCCAAGATATATGGTTCATGGTCACCCACGTCTTCTTCATGGTAAGCATATTCCCCAATCTGGGCCAAATCAGTACCCAATAACTCTTCATCTTCGTGTAATCTGATTCTCAATTGTGGAATCTTGTCCATGGCAAACAAGATAATCCCGGTAAGCACAAATGACCAAGCTCCCACAGAGACAGCACCAGCCAATTGATAACCCAATTGTTTGTAATGATGGTTAATCCAACCACCATCAATAGCAGCACTTGGGTCTGCAGCAACAGATCCATCAGCAGCAGTGACATAGTCAGCAGCGAATAATCCGGTCATACAAGAACCAATGAATCCACCAACCCCATGAAGGGCAAACACGTCCATACCATCATCGATACGTAAGTAGTCCTTCAAATCAACAGCAAAGTTACAAACAATACCTGGGAAAATACCAAAGGCAACAGAGAAATACACTGGAACAAACCCAGCAGCTGGAGTAATGGCAACCAAACCAGTAATGGCACCCATACACAAACCAATGGCAGACCATTTTCCACCAGTTCTGAACCAGTCAACAAACATCCAAGTTAAACCACCAGAAGCAGCAGCAACATTGGTGTTGACAGCAGCATACCAGGACCTGATGGTAGCATTACCAGTGGAACCACCGTTAAATCCAAACCATCCGAACCACAAAAATACAGTTCCCAACACAATGGAGTACACAGAGTGTGGTTTATATTTAGGCATCTTCTTACCGGCAATTGGGTCTTTTCTCTTACCTAAGATCAAAGAGTAAGCCAAAGCAGCAAAACCGGAGTTTTCATGGACTGGTCCACCACCGGCATAATCCAAAGCACCCAAGTTGAATAACCAACCATTGGATCCCCAAGTCCAGTAAGCAATTGGACAGTAAACAACGGTCAACCAGATAAATAAAAAGACCATCATTGGACCTAATCTGGCTCTTTCACAACCAGCACCAACCACCAAAATGGCAGTGACGGCAGCAAACATTCCTTGGTAGAAACAGAACAAAATATCAGGAACTGAAGACACCACAGCTGGAGCTCCAAACACATCCATCAAACAAAAGTTATTCAAGGTTCCTAAGAATACTGATTCGGAACCATCGTGACTAAACACCAATGAGTAACCCCAGAAAAACCAGTGGAACCCAGTCAAACAAGCAGCCATAATAGAGGCCCATAATAAACTTAAAGCATGTTTCTTTCTAGAGATCCCGGAGTATAATAACCCCACTCCAGGAATCATAATCCACACCAATGCGGCCGAAGTACCAATCCAAACCATATCAGCCTTGTCGAATTGTTCATTTAAATCCATCGTCATAATGTCACCCCCATCCCCGGTGCCCGGGAAGTCTGTTTCAGAACTCATGTTATTAACAAAGACAGTAGTATCTGACAAAAACTAAATCTCGCCTCAAAGTAAGGGGAATTGTAATGTATTTATATCTAACCGGGGTTCACCTGTTTCACAAGAAATCCACCGATACGGCAACCTAATTGGTGGATATTTTTTCTCACCACCAACGTCCTGAAACCGTTACTATTGTAGGCAACATTCTTAAGCCAGCAAATGTACTGGCAATTTAGCTCCTTCGATTAATGGCAGCCGATAAGAGGTTGTGTGCAGGAAAATCGCCCGATAGCCAAAGATAACAGCTGGCCGGGGTCCGTAACCAGGCCGAAACCGTAGCATTGGCCAATCAGAAGGCTTAACTTCTTGATAAATGGATATCAGATATGCCAAGTTGTTGAATCTGGATCTATGTGCAATACTAGAACTGTTTGTAAGGTTGAAAGCTATAGGCTACGAAGCATTACCCAAGAAATAACATGCAGTGGGGAAATAAAGAACCTTCAAAACATCCAGACAACCGATTGACGAAGGGTTAGTACATTGGCCAATTCAGCAATACAGTTAGGGAGGCTCATGGGTCTATTGTCAAGCCAATAAAAGCCCACAACGGCTGAAATTGTAAAAAAACCAGATAGACGCGAGTAGTGGCATCTGCTACGGCTATTTGATTATTTGTTATCGCTGTCAACCTGTCATAACACTGAGAATGTCAAAATCCTGCTCTTTTCTCGTAAAGCCTGTGATATCTATAACGATTGGCGATTTGACCCTAGTAGAGGCTCACCGTATTATTGGCTGATCATAAATAATAACTACGTAAAAAGTCTAAAAAGAAACAAGTCTTAGTTAAGAAGTCAGGTGAGATGCTCTCATCTAGTTCGTATCGTATTATCAGATTGTTATCTTTAAGCCTGATTATTGAGTCATAATATTGCGCGGTCAGAGCGCCATTCCGTTGAAGCCGTTGGAAACAAACGGTCCGGTCCGGAGCTGATTGGTTCTGGTCCTGTTCCAACACGACTTTGTTTTATTCTGTTATAGTGTCTTATTCTGTTACCCGTCCTATACTTTCCACAGTCGCTGTGTTCTAATTCTTCTGTTCTCATTTCTCTCGCGATCCTCTCATATTCTCTCAATCTTCTCATATTCTCTGCCACTCGCTACACGACTCGTGCTGCGGCATCACTCGGTATTAAATACCACCGCGAATTTGCCGACCACCTGAACAATTAAGCTACTTAGTTCAACAACATCTAGCTCCTGTGGATTAATACATTGGGCTCCTGTTAACCATTTGATCAATCATGTCGGAATTAGAATCGTCGAACTTCAGTACCACTATTTTGACCTCGAAGTCCCCGGAGCAATCGGCTCTGTTGGTGAATGAAGGTATTGAACAAACAAACCAGTTGATCAGCAATCAATTGATTCACTTCTTTGAATCGTTGGTGGATATATTGCAGAAACAAAACTATGAGGTGAAACAGCTTTTGCACTCTAATGGAAATGCTATCCACCAGTTATTGAATAAGCATCAAGAATTCGGAATGCTTGGGAATGTTTGGGATAGTTACGGTCAATTCTTGCAGACCAATATTGCTAATAACGATGGATTAATTAAGTTTATCAAGGTGGAGATTATCTCGCCATTGTTGAATTTGGTTAATAATGATATTAAATACTCTGAATTGTTGATAAATAACCAGGAATTGACTGAGATTGCTCAAGAAAACCCTATTAACGAGTACCAATGGAATGTCAAATCAATCCAAATATTGGAGAACTTCAAAAATTATAAAAGTTCAGAGAAAAACTTGTTATTTGGCCAGCTTATCAATTTGTTCAATTTTTATAATTCCAACTTATCGAGAGCTCAGTCTGTCAACGAATCCAATTTGAACGCGGTGTTGAATAATTTCAATCTTGAAAATGAAATGAATAAGTATTTGCAGACTTTAGTTGAAAAAGAGTATCCACAGTTGCCCAAGAAAAACCATGCTGCTGCTGCTGCTGCCGTGGTCAATTCTGGCTCCAGAAAACCCTCGGCTGCCCAGTCAGTTGATTCTTCTAAAAAGGCTAATAGACAATCCAGACTCTTTGGCAGTAAGGATAAGAAAGAGAAGACCGACAAACCTAAATTAAGATCGAAAGTCGGATCTATTTTCGGAGGTAAAAAGAGAAAGTCTAAGAAATCCAATGATTTGGATTCGATTTATTCCAACCAAACTACTAATACGAACTTGACTAATTTGACGAACTTACGTGAAGATGATATGGTTGTCAACGATATGAACAATGAGTCTGCAAATAACACATCTTATAGCAAACCTCCTAAGATCAATCAGAATAGATCAAGCTCCATTTCAAGTACTCCATCTCAGCCTGCTCAACCTTCAGCTGAGTCTCGTGCTCCAGTTCAAACCGCAGGCCCATCGCATCCTGTGATGGCTCAAACTACTGCCCCTGACTCCACTATACCTGAAGCTTCTCCTTCTCAAGTGGAAGACCCATCAGCTCGTCAAATCTCGTCTAGTTCTCATCGTCAATCTTCATTCAATTCAAATCCTAATAGAGACTTGCCTATTTTGCCTGCTTCTTCTACTTATAGTCCTCCACAAGAAGAAACTCAAACTCCAAATGTGGTGAAATACTCTGAGGATTCTTCTGATGAAGAAAACGCTTTTGAGCAGCCATCGACTATGGACCCTTCGGCCAACCCACCAGAGTACAGTAATAATGATAAAGCTTCTATGTTGAAACAACATAACTTGGACACCTTGCCCCAACCAAATCTTGCTGAAAACTATCTTGATGTTAACAAGTCCAGACATACTCAGTATAGTTTTGAAAGTGGTGATGATTTGAATAATTTCACTACATCTCCTAAATTCCAAGGGCCCGGAAAATTTGATTTCCCTGAGCCAGATGTGGGTGATGAAGATAAAGTTGCTAGCTTGCCTGGTGAAGCCCCACAAACTCAACCTTCTCAAGGCACTACTACTTCTAGTAATGGCGTCGGTCTTGGTTTGGCTGCGGGTGCCGCTGCCGGTGCTGCTGCTGCTGGTATTGCAGGTGTTGCTTCTTCTGGTGATGATGCAAAGACGTCTCCATCTAATGGCGTTTCCGCTACATCTCCTCGTGCCCCAGCACCTCCACCAGCTAGGAAAGTAGCTCATCACGCCAATGAACGCAGATCAGAAGTCCAATCTCGAATATTCCACTCCTTGCCTAGCACCAGAGATTCTGTAATCGAACCTCCAGGTGCTCCTTCATTGGTTACCCAGAATACTGGTAACTCTTTGATCAGCAAGACGGATTTATTCAACCACAACCAATTGGTTAACGATTTGATTCCTGGCTTAAACATCTCCAATTCTCAAGTTATAAATGTCAACTTCAAGCAAGACAATTTAGTAAAGGCTACTATAATTGGTGAATTGGCTTTCAATTACCAAGGATCCACTAGTAACCAGAAATTGTTCTTGACTGTTCCCCACAAGTATGACAAGACCATTTTGAATACTTTATTTGTTGAAAAATTATCCGACACCCTGTACAGCGTGAATCCTTCCTTGATCATGAATAAAACATTAGGAGGAATTAAATATATGGAGAACAACTTGAACATCGACCAAATTCCTGTGTTCATCCACTCGGTGTGGAAGTTTGAAGACCATCAATCAAGCTTAATGGTGAACTTGAAATTGAATCCTAACTTTCCTAATCGGTCTATTGCCTTAGATGGTTTAGTTGTTTCCGTCGCTTTAAGCCCTTCAGTTGAAACAACCTCGGCTAGTTCAAGACCTACCGGTACCTTCAACAAGGAAAAAAATAGAATCACCTGGAGGTACACTGAACCTTTAAGCTTGACAGCCGAAAATCCAGATGAAAAATTAATCGCGAGATTCATGACAAATGGTAAAGGTAGTGAAGATGAATCAGGCATTCAATTGAAGTTTTCCATTTCCAATCATATTCAAAATGAGTCCATCACTTGTAACGAGCAGTCAGTCAACTGTATCAGCAACTTGAATGCTGGCAACTACAGTTCTCATACCTGAAATAACTCCCTATATGCATATATATGTCTGTATTGTAGACTCTACCTATTAAAATAATGTACGTAGTTTTGTTCTTTTGCTCGCGACGGTTTTGCAACCATTTTTTTGGCTGCAAAATAATTTGTGCATTGATTCCTAAAGGACACTATGTTGAAAGACATTGGTGTAATTGTCTGTAGAGAATGTGTGGAGCATCCGGTGTACCTTGTACCACTTGTCTTTGTAGTTTGGGTGCTCTTGGACTGGTCGGATATTACTTCTCCGCCAAAATTCAAGGGTATATTTGTTATTCCTGGAGTTCCTATTATTGGCAATTACTTCCAGATCCTAAACAACCCGGGTTTGAAGTATATTGAATGGCAACGGAAGTATAGTAAAGATATCTTCCAAATCAGAATTGGTAATAAGCGGATAATTGTGGTGAACTCGTTTCAGGCCGTGGCTGATATATGGAAAAAGTCGTCTTTGAATTCGAGACCTTTCCAATACACTTTCCATAGCATTGTTTCCAGTACTAAGGGGTTTACGATTGGAACCACACCATGGGGACAGTCATATAAAAGACGAAAACAAGTTATTTCACAAGCATTGAACAATCAGAATTTAAAAACTCTTATCCGTCTTCTTGATAGAGAGACTGCCTATACTATTAAACAAATCATAAAACATAATAAAGAGCTTCAGTATCAGCCCAGTAGTAATCCCACCTTGGTCCATAAAGATATAAGCCTTTTGAAATATTTCCAGTATTTCACATTACGGACATCGATATTAATCACCTATGGATTCAAATTGGACTGCTATGGTACTGACAAACAGCTCAGTGATAGAATCATATACTATGAGAACAAGATCATCAAGTTTAGATCCCCTATATCCAACCTAGATGACTATTTTCCATTAATAAGATACTTCAAAAACCTTTTCAATCGAAACGAAACCGACACTGTGAACTCTAGAATCGCAAGAGATAAATATATGGAAATATTATACAACAGATTTCAACAGTATCATCAAATCTTTGACCAAAACCAAACCAAATTAAGCGGAGAATACTTCCGCAAAAACTTGATCAGTCAATACTATTTCCAATCCAACTTCAAGAACATTAACTATGACGAGTTACAAAGCATATGCTTGACCATGATCAGTGCTGGTCTTGATAACACCCCTTTGAATCTTGACCACCTCTTAGGACAATTGTCTTATTATCCCAAGGGCCATAAACTCCAAGAAGTAGCCGTCAATGAATTGCTTCGTTTGTACAGAGGAAGTATCGTCAAATGCTGGAAACGAGTTGCAGTCGAAATGAAAAGTCCATTTATCATTGCGCTTATCAAAGAAACATTACGTTATTTCACTGTATTGCCGTTAAGCTTGCCTCGAGTAACCACCAAAGATATCCACTACCAAGGAATAACAATTCCTGAGAACTCTACACTCTTCATGAACGCCTACGGAGCCAACCATGACCCGAGGATGTTCACGAATCCTAATACTTTCGATCCGTATAGATGGTTGGACGATAACAAACAATTAATCTCAGAGAACCTAATTGGCCATTTTGCTTTTGGAAAAGGTGTCAGGATGTGCTCAGGGAATATTTTGGCATTCAAGGAAATGTACATACTAATCAGTAGATTGTTGATACTATTCAAAGTCAAATCACCAACTGACAAGAGCTTCAAAATGACATCAGATCCTTTCAAGAACAATAATAATCCCCGAGCCACATCGTTCGATCCCAAACCGTTCAAAGTCCGGTTAATTCCTAGAATTCTTCCTGGTAGCGATGATTTATTTAATTACATATATAAATAAACTATTACATTCATTAGAGCACTCAATTTTTAGCTATGACCTCGGTGTCAATAGTGGGGTCTATATAGCTGGTTTTGGTCACCACCACTGACTTGGTGTTTTTGGTTAGAGGGAGATTATACTTCAATGTTCCTCGAATAATGAGGTCAAACGGGTTCTTGGAAATGATTTCCCACTTGGCTGAGTTATCGGGGGTAGTTCCATTCTCACTGCCTTCATTGATGAAATTGGTCAAGTTCTTTCCTGGCAGAAGTAATTTGATTTCGCCTGCTTGGGTCATTAAATCTCGATTGAAAAAACCTCCAGGGAAAGAAATGGCAGATTCGAGGCTGTATACGGATCCTAGTAGAACTGTTTCCACAGTACTCTCAACACTATTATACTGTTCACCGGTATTCATTTCAATGGCTTGTAGACTTGGTAGGTATCCACTTTTGGCAAAAATATCCAATTCCACGTCATTAATGTCTACTGAAAACCAGCCGGGGTTGAGAGCTTCCACAACTATATTGAAAATCAATTCATCCTGGCTGACCACAGGATTCTGGATATCAGTAATGTTAACATTAGACAAATCCTTTGTCGTAGCAATCACAAATCCCATGATAAACCCTATAGTCAATATTCCGATTATGCTTATCAAGGTGTACAATATCCGCTTGACGTAATTGTAGTCTGATCTCATAAACGAGCTTTTCCGGGGTAATAAGAAATGGTTGTTGCTTGATAGGTGGTTATAGTTTGGATTATTGCTGAAATGAGAATCGTTATGTTGGTGGTTCCCGCCAAAATTGAATTTTGAAGATGCTTTCCTGGACATTTTATCGAAATGCTGTTCATTAATAGACCCAGTCTCGTCATCATATTCATCAAATCCGAAATAATACGGATGCTGGTGACGTTGTTGTTCAGGGTATGGAAAGGGGAAGATATCTGCTCCGTTGGCACCATTCATGTTATTGGCATTTGCAGGACTGTTAGGATTCAAATTGGAATGTGGAGGCGTGTTAGGATTTGTGTTAAATGGATATTGCCCCGTTGACAAGTACCGCTTAGATTTACTACGTTGATGATTATTATTCCCAGCAGCATTAGGATTCAAATTCAATGATCTATAATGAGGAATCCTTGATTGTTGATTATTTATCAAAGGCGATTGTTCATTGAAATTCAAGCTGTTGTTGGAATTATGGGGGAATCTCACATTGTTATCATAATAAAATAACTCGTCGTCGAAATCCTCGATATCAATATCATCTGGAACAATGCTATATCTCCTTGGTTGGGCTCCTTTCTTGTCAAACAACTTAGAGGTTGTAGACCTCAATTTGGAAGAAGACGTAGTTGACTTTTTCTTATTAGAAGAAGTGGCCTTACTGGCGATAGAATTTGTGGATTCCATGTTATGATGCTTCTTCATACCATTGGTAGGTTTGTAATTTGATTTTTGAGGAACAGTAGTGTTAGAAGATGAGATCATCTTGCTTGAATTATACGAATCATGCGAAGATACATCGTCCACGTCTACTTCCTGTTCATCATCTCCTTCTTCCAGTTCATCATTCGACTCCATATTGGTATCATCGATTTCATTATCTTCCGACTCTAAGTTTGTATCTTCATCATTATCATCATTGTCGGCGTCATTGCCAACATCATGATCTCCAGCGACTTTAGAAGCATTCCGTTTCCTTCCTCCTCTGGTTTTCCTCATATTACTTCCTCTACTAGAACCAGATGTCGGATTGGTGCTGCCACCAACATGGTCATGGTCGCTTGCATCAGTAGCCTCATCGGCATTATAAGAACTTCTTTCAAATTCGCTTGGATTAGAGCTTTGTTTGATATGTTCATTAACGCCTTGATTCGGCGAAGCATTCGAGGAATTATTGAACGGGCTAGTGGCCCTTTTATCGCCAGTATCAGAAGTCATCAAGTGATGAGCAGATGGTTGGTTACTTTGAACCGAGTATGTCGACATACTTCTTTGATTAGGAGGTCTTAAAGGCTTATTAACCAAATTTTCCAAAAATTGGTTACTGTTATTCAATGAAGCATTTAAAACAGGTTTGCTAGAATTAATTGGTTTAGGGGCCTTTAAAGATGGGTGTTTGACTGAATGAGAAGAACCAATCGAGTCTGGATTAGAATACTTGGTGATGTTCGATAAATCTATTGGTTCAGGTTTATGCCCCATTGTGCTTGGAGGACTGTCGATATTATCAGCATCATTATCAGTGGCAGATAATTCATCATTGAAATTCTCGTTATTGTCGGTATCATTAATATTATTGCCGGAAGGAATATTGCTGGAACTGTTATACTGATTGTTTTTTACAGGAGTATCGGTTACACGTTCATCATCAGTAAGGACATTTTCATTACTGGGATGGGAATTGTTGTGATTATTGATATTATCATCAACTACTTTCTGTCGGCTGGTATCCAAATCATCGGCTTCATTATCATTATCATAAGTTTCATTATTAGGATCTATAGTTCTATTATCATTGTTCTCTTCAAAGTCATCGTTGATGTTATTTTCATACACAAACGTCTCGTCACTATCGGAGGTATCCACGTCATCTACAGCACTAGCCAACTTAGCAGCAAAGAAGTCAGTACGAGTGGAGTTCTGTTTGGCCACCTTCTTTGACTTTTTACTATCTTTTGGAGCCGTGGAGGTTGTTGAGCCAGGATCATTAATTTGTAGATTAGGAATATTCTCCAGAATATCGGAGTTATTCAAGTTGGATGAACTATTCAAGGTTGAAGAACTAATGGTATTAGGAGGTTGGGGATCAGTCGAAGCAGAAACAGGATTCGTCGGCGTAGCATTCGACAGGCCGGAGATATTATTTGGAAATGCAGATGACTGTGGAGACCTATTGATAATTTCACTTATTAAAGCCGAATTCTTTGGTTGGGGTTCT
This sequence comes from Yamadazyma atmosphaerica, assembly GCA_030574775.1. Classification (NCBI taxonomy): domain Eukaryota; kingdom Fungi; phylum Ascomycota; class Pichiomycetes; order Serinales; family Debaryomycetaceae; genus Yamadazyma; species Yamadazyma atmosphaerica. The sequence continues at coordinate 29,363 of JAJMFQ010000016.1, read as the reverse complement.
TTTGCATTGATGATTTTTTGTTTAACCTTCAAGGATTTGTTTAGGTTCGATAGTATAGCCTTGTCCAACTTGGAAGACGACGCATCGGAGGGTGGTTCAGGAGAAGAAGATAATATTGGTGTAGGGATATTCAGTTGTTTGGCGCTATTGATATCTATCTTCAAAGACTTAGGAGGAACGAATTTTGATTTTGAATCATCGTCTTTAGTGGCGGAAACTGCTTCTTTTTGATTCGACAAGCGTCGCAATTGAGGTTCGGAAGGTTCTAGGTCCTGTTTAGCGGTAATGGGCTTACCGGTAGACGGTTTATCAGACAGTGAATCGTCCATGATTCCTCATTAAAATGGATCAAAATACAACGATGAATATATATAATTTATCGGCAGTTGTAGTGCGGCAACCTTGGACTATAGTCAGGCAAAAACACAACCTATAGTAATAAAAACACTCCGACTAATCTCGTGTGTTTGGCCACTCTTAGTGATGTATCAGTCGCTGCGTTTATTATGCTAATTTAACGAGCACTACACCGAGACAACAAGCACAAGCACTAAAGCAACAAGTAACGATAGGGCGATAATAAATCTAGCACTCGAATCTAATATACTAGCAGTATATGACTCCAAGATTATTTCTGTGAACTACTTCACCAACGATAGCTGACGGTTTAAACCACTGGATTGTTTGTACCAGGCGTCAACTTGCTAGCGAGCAATTGACGGTGGACGCGCGCTCCATCAATTGGAATGCGGTGGTACGGCCGGTGCCAGAGTCGCGCGGCAGAGTGGTTCGAGACAGTTTACGAGGCGTTAGACAATAACCATAGTCTATCGGAATGCATTGTAAGCAACTACGGAATGCTTTGGTACCCGAGAACCCCTGTTTATTGCTATGTGTTGGTGTTTATGTTGGCCAGGCGAAGTTTTGGTTCGGTTATCTGTCGAATTAGAGGCGGGGGAGATGATTGCTGGTGCTGTTGCTGGTACTATTGCTGCCACTATCGCCGGCACTAGCACCGTAATTGCTGACCAAGTTTTAGTTAGCCGAAACAAAGAGGCGGGGCCGGCCGCGACAAGGTATAATTACAAGAGTTTATTTTGTTACATACATTCATAAAATGACTAATTCCTCGACTCTTCTTTGATTTCGTCTTGGATAAGATCATTGTTGGCGCTGGGCTTGAACCCTTGGCTGGCACTTCGTCTTAATGATCTTGGTTGGTTGTGTTGGCTGGATCTTCTTCGAGACATTACATCGGCTCTATAATATCTATTATTGGCAGCAGTGTTTGATGATGAGGGGGCTGAGGAAGGTGGGGCCGTAGGAATGACGGAGTACTTTCTTTGCTGATATAAAACTCCGACTTCTTTCATATTCTTTTGATGTTCTGGGGCGACTTTAACAAACCAGTCCAAACTCTCGTCGTATTCATACATCCGATAATCGGTTCCATATGGCTTGGATTCCAAACAGTATAAGGTGTGTAAAGGCACGTCTAGTTCTCCAATCGATGAACGGTCAAGGTTTAAGAAATATGCCAATAAAATCCGTAATACTACCCGGTGGGATATAATTAATAAGTGATCAGTGGTTCTTTCGATTTCGGTGATTAAAGGTCTTAATCGAGTCAAAACGTCTAGGTAACTCTCTCCTCCAACTCCTGGATATCTGTATGTCAATTTGTTTTGGATCCGGGCTTGATATTCCTTAGGATATTTCAGTTGGATTTCTTCATAAGTCAACCCTTCGAATTTTCCTCCTCCCAATTCATTCAACATTCTCATTTCCTTGATGGAATAAACTTGATCATCGAAATATTCTCCTGTTTCTATGGCCCGGGTTAACATCGATGTCCACACATAAAAGTTGGGCTCTGTAGGTATTTGATTGACTGGATCGTCTTCTTCGTCAATTTCTTCATCTGGTTTTTTGACAATCTCATTATATTTCAATTCGAGTCTATTGGAAAACTGTTCAAGTTGATTCTTTCTAAACTCTTGTCTTTGGAAATTCATAAACTTGGTTAAAGTCTTGGAGAATTTATGACCTCTCTTGGTCAACCTGGAGTCACCTCCGATTCTTCCACTCAAGTTGTCAATACTCTCTCCGTGTCTGGTGATCCAAATTTGACGTTCGCATAAATTGAAATTCAATAGAAAGTAAATGGTTTGAGATGCTAAGAACCCTTGGACGTTATAACTGACCACTTTCTTCCCCACATCAATCATCTTGACGTATTGGAATCCGGGGATTTTCTCTTCTTGTTCATCGATGGTCTCGTAGGCTCGTTCGTAATTGTGCAATCTTTCAACAAAATCCCGAAGAGCAACTTCCTGGTCCATGGTTCTATAATCAGGACCCGATAACTTCAATCTAATATTATTTTCAATTAATGCCGGGTCGGCACAAATACTTTCAAGAAATAACACTTTCAATTCTCCGTTGGACCGCTGCTGAATTCTTTTCAATACTCTTAATCTTCTGTTCTTAGTGGAATTAGTAGCATCAAAGATTCCTACAGACCCACTTCCGTCTAATACGTAGTCCAATAATTGATCCAAGGTATCCATGGCCCATTTTTCTCTCAAAGCCGTGTAAGTCAAGTTATCAGGACTGAAGAAATCGGCATTATGATTGGGAGATTTAGGGTTAGAAGATGGTGAGGATGTTGCTTCTGAGGCATTCTTAGGAGAATTGGCTTCGTTATTAGGCGTGTTGGTGTCAGGTAATGGTTTATCTTCCGGTCCATTATTATTTTCCGTATCCAATCTTCTGGTGTTTCCAACGTTGAATACTCTACAATCATGTTGTAACCAATTGAGATACCTAGTCAACTTGTTGGTAATATAGGATTTGCCTCGAGCAGGTAATCCAACCATGACAATAACCAATTTAGATCCTACATCAACTGAAGCAATTCTTCCGTCGGGAGAGATTTTGGATGACGTTTGGCCCGGAATGTTTAATGTGTAGGCTTTTTTATGCTTGGGTTTTGTGTTTAATAAAGTTTTCAATTTCTCCAACGAAGCCGATTTTTCAAACTTCTTCTGTAAATGTATGGGAATCTCAAATGTCGAGTCTGGGTCGTCTTTTTTAGGTTTTTCCTGTGACTTTCCTTGGATTTTGTCTTGGGTTTCGGCCTGTGTCTTTTGGTCGGCCCGGGGTTGCAGTTTGGTGAGTTCAGAAGGTTTGGAATCTGGAGGTTGGATTTGTACTTGTGGCTGAGGAGTATGTTCTCTCGAGGCATTTGGCGATAAAGAAGACGAGGAATTATTGGGTCTGTTTAAATCGGCCAAATTCAAATGGGAGATGTTCTTGAGCCGCTCAATCTGTTTGTCGTCCCTGTTATTATGGGCATTATTATTGGCATTTTGAAGTTCATTATTCAAGTCAGAGCTAATATCATCATACTCATCGCCATTGAAATCAGGTGACGCCACACTAGACACAACCGGCGTATCTGTTAATGGTCTCTTATTGAATTCAGGTAAATAGGAAGAGCTGGAATCGCTTAGCTGACTATCTACCGACTTCACTTTCATCATTTTTTCACTTCCATATGGGTAAGACGCCATTTTGTTAAGATTATATTTCTTTAATTGATGCTTGCGGTCTTCTTCGTTGTCCTGGAAATGTCGGAAAGCTTCATTGTCATCATCAAGGTCACTGGACTCGTTGGAAGACGTAGGAATGCTGTTGGCAAGTGACCCGCCAAATGAAACTTTCTTGCTATCAAACGTAGGAGTTCGACTGCCGCCTTCGTAGGCATTAATGTCAGAAACCTTGTGCTTGTCTTTGGAGACAGCATCAGTGTCCCTTTCAGGCTTATGGGGCTCTGAAGACATATTGCAACTTTGAACCGATTAATTGCTGAAGATTTATTTGCGAAAATTGGTGAGAAATTGAGAAAGATGCTCCACCTGAAGGGGCGTGGCTAATTAAGATTCGGAGTTCGAAATGAAGTATCAGAGTCGTAGTAGTAGATATAGAGTCGGTACATGTTTTTGGGTACTGGAACATGGCTAGTTGGATCTTGGCCGAACACTCGTAGACAACAGGGCAATCAGTTGAGTCTTACGGTTGTCGATAATTTGAATCAATCATCTGGACTAACGGAACCATGAATTTCGCGAAAATGCGAAATTGCAAAAACCAGATTTTTCGTGATGAGGTAGAAATAAGAGTGGAGCATGTCCTTTTCATTTGGATTTAATGAAGATGATTTAGATCATGAAGATGGAAGCCAACCACTTCGTCAAAGTACAAAGCAACTAGCATCACATGGAGAAATAACACCGGCAAATCGACCTAAAATGGTGGAGTTATCTCAGATAGTAACACAACTAGTAGATGTCAATGTTTCGCTAACGCAATGTGTTACAGAGAAAGAAAATGTGGTTTATAAGCGGGAGTTGTTTGATATTAAACACCAAGTGATGACAGAAGACAATGAGGATATCAGTGCCATGGTTTTGACCAATGAATCAGATTTAAAAAAGAACGTTTACGAAGGAGGATTCAAAGTATGGGAAGGATCATATGATTTGATTGATGAATTGAGTCCTGAGAATATAGATATATCACAGGCTCAAACTGTTCTAGAGCTTGGTAGTGGAACGTCGTTGCCTTCATGCTTTCTTATAGGGCAAAAAATCTTACTGGAACAGACATCAAGCCTGTTAACGCTCATATTATCAGACTTTAACTATGATGTATTGCGGTTAGTCACGGTTCCCAATATCATAATCAACTGGTATATGGCCACACATGAGCCCACAGACCAAATCAAATTATCCCAGGACGTTTTAGACCAATTCATTGCTGACATGACCGCAAATAACATATCGATTCACATGATTCAGGGAAGTTGGTGTGACGAATTCATAGACTTAATTGGCCAGTTCAACGTATCATTGATTTTGACGGCAGAAACTATATATTCCCTTGAAACTTTGCCAATTTTAAGCAAAATACTCATAGAATGTGTCACCCTGGCTCCTCAGACCCAAGCATTAATAGCAGCGAAAAACTATTACTTCGGAGTAGGGGGATCGGTAACTGAATTCACAAACTATATAAACGACAACTCATCTTTGAATGTTCTTGTGAAGGAAGTCAACAGTCATTTGAAACGGTCGATTATCCGTCTTCGTAACTAATAGATTCATTAGCATAGTAATCCATAACATCAGCCGATGTCTGTACACGACCAACCCTCTTTGCCAATTAAAATCGCACAAATTTTTTCCACTTTTTTTTCATCCATCAACACTTAGTAGTTATCCACAAGGTATGTAGAACAATAGAAACCAGTGTTTATCTGGCTCATGAGTGCCTATATGTGAAGGAGACCACTGTCTTTGGTCAGAAACGTCGAAAAAACCAGGGTTTTGGCGGATTTATTCATTGTTTTCATGTGTCAATTAATTCCAGTGTCAATTGTTTATTATGGGGTTTTCAGTCTTTATCGTTTATTAGAAGAATCAATGCCTATTCAAAGTTCCTAATTGTCCTTTATCAGATTTTTGATTTTATGTGGTTTCCTGGATTAATATTATCTGTTACCCTTTGCAACAATATGTGCAATGTGCTTATGTACCCCTTTATTTTGCCCCATACGCCCACCACATCACATACATTATTATTCCTTATTCCTTATTCAGTTCTATCCAACACAATATCAACTTCGATACCCAGACATTCGTTTTCTGCAAAGGCTCCTCAGCCATGGTTCTTCAGCCAAAGCTCTGTCAAGGCGCTGTCAAGTCTCCGCGAAGGCACCCAAGCAGCCAATCCCCGTCCAGCTAATACTAACATCATCTAGGATTATGTTTCGTCAATCAATTCAGAGAATAGCCCTTCGTAATCAGTCCTCCGCTGTTAGCAAAACTGCCCCAAGAGTTTTGTCTAACGCTTACGTGGGAAAATTAGATCAAAGATGGGAATCTTTACCTAAGGAAGATCAAACTGCTTTAATAGATGAATTGAAAGGTAGAATGGAATTGCCATGGCAACAATTAAGCAGCGAAGAAAAGAAAGCTGCCTACTATATCGCCTTTGGAGAATGGGGACCAAGAAAACCATTGCACGGACCAGGTGATAAATCCAAGGTTATTTGGGGAACTGTTTCTGGTTTATTAGCAGGTGTTGGATTGTTTGCCTTCTATAGATCCTTCGGTCAACCAAACCCAACCACTTTAGACAGATCATGGCAAGAAAAATCTGATGAATACTTGAAATCTAAGAATGCCAATCCATTCACCGGATACTCTCAAGTTCAATAAGTTATTCACTTCCATCTTCACCATTTCCTATCACTATTATTTAGGTTTTAATTATTCGTTTCTGTAACGGTCATTTTTATGATAGCATTTGCTTAATATACAATAGATATTATTCAAAATATATTATACATTCATAATCTATACAATAATATATCAAGGTGGTATCGTTAAAAATCATCACTATCATTATCATTGACAGGGCCAAATTCTCCTTCGTAAATGGTGGCTCCTGCTTTTCTAATGTTGTCAATGGTTGTGCATTCCTCCATCTCCAAGATCTTGGTGGCTGTCAACCGGTCGAATGGATTGGGTTGCAACATCTTGTTAACTAATCGGTCCAAGTTGTTGGAGTTGTTGATAAGAAACTTGGGTGCTTTCTGAGGAATGATATCTTTTATCTGTTGTGCCGTTAATGACCGAGTCACCCCGGATGCGGCAGAACCATTTGTTTGGGGTGGTGGCATTACGGATGAAATACTTTGAATTGGTTGGGACGTTTGTCCTCTTGAGTGTGAATTTGAATTGAGGTTGCGGTGGTGGAACGGTGGTGGTTGCAAATGAGTTTGGCCCTCGGCTTGAGTTTGAGTTGGACGAGGTGGGGACTGATTATTTGAAAGGGTTGATAAAGGATTGGTTAAGGTATGTTGATTGAATAATGAAGAATCAGATGAATAATTGATGGAATTATACGAGGTCAATGACGAAAAGTTCCGGTTATTCAAAAAGTCACTGATATTATCACTCGACAACTTACCAGCATCACTTAGATCACCAGATCTTAACTTTCTCCAAGGAGTCCCATTGTCAGGCAAGATAATATTGGTGGCTATCTCTAACACAATTAGACCAACAGAAAAAATGTCTGCAAAAGGAGTATAAATTTTATCATTGATTAACTCAGGAGCAATGTAATTCCGGTCTCCTTCCAAGTCAAAATCTTTCTCCAAAATTGGTAATCTTGTAGCTAAACCGAAATCACCAATTTTTAAAGACCCTTCAAAGGTAATGAAGATATTGGCGGGTTTCAAATCCAAATGCAAATAGTTTTTCAGATGAATGAATTTTAACCCACTTAAGATTTCAATAAGTATCTTCCAAACTCTGAACTCATCTATTTTATAGTTTTTGTTGTCCTGCAAGAAGTTGAACAATGTTCCACCTTCACAATATTCAGTCATAATATAGTAATAATGATTGAATTCCCACGCTTCGATGAAATATACAAGAAACTCCTTCCCTTCCTCTTGTTCTTGCAAATTAACACTTTCATTATCTTTGACAGAAGTCAAAGTCCTCAAAGCATTGATTTCTCTGACAATGGCTTTAACCTCTAATTTACCAATAATAGGACGTTTCGACCTTTTGATAGCAAATTTTTGATTGTCAAAGTTACACTCAAACGCAATGGAGAATTCTCCTTTATTCAAGTACTTGATATTTTGGTGGCCGAACTTTTTATTCAAGTGATCGTCTACTGTCGATTTGTCGACAAATTTGTCTTCAGACATCAAATCAACGTCTTCAATAATATCACCATCGTTTTCAACAGCATAATTGTCACTATGTTGTTTACCTACCGCTAACTCTGCCAGGCTGGCAGAATTATGATTGGCATCAGGATGCAATTGTACCTCCAATTGACGTTGCAACTTTTGCTGGTGTTTCTTGGAAGTAGGAGTAGTTGGGTTCAAATGATGTCTCAAAGAGATAGGACTAAAGTTAGCAGGGGTACTATGGGACTTCTTAACTGATTTGGTAGGAGTCTGTAAAAAGTCCTCATCTATCATATAGTCGAAATCTTTCATATCCATGTCGTTATTTTTAGATCTTGAAGTATCCCCAGCATCATTAGATCCACTATGACTAGTCCCACTTGTGTTGTGACCATTTCCATTTGATAAGGTGGAATTGTTAGCGTCGTCATTGATTTTGAAGAACGATATAGTACTATCGTTAGAATGATAACTATTATTTGGATTCTGCAGATGCAATTGGGTCTGGATATGATTTCTCCCCACTTCAATAGAGATCTCAGAACTATTATTATCATGAGTATAAAAGGTTGATTTGGAAAGGGACTTGGATTTGTTGGAATTGGCCCCTTCATTATACAACATGATGGGATGCTTTTTAATAGGAGTATCAGGAGGTAACTTATTGACTTGGTTCATGACGGAATTCTTCTTTAATAAGCCAGTAGACTTGAAAGCAGTCTGATATGGTTTAACAAACTGGTATGACTTACGTTCTTCATTTTCCTTATCATTAAATATTCGAGACTTTTCTGACGAAGAACCCTTCTTGACAGAAGAATTCGGTATCAAGCTATTAGAATCGTCTTGGAAGATTTTAATCTGGGGTTGATGGGAATGTCCGTTGGAGCCATGATGAGAACTATTAGAAGACTTTCTGTTCTTGGATGGAGAATCAGAGTCATCTATGCTTATATCATCCATGTTATAATACTCCACCTTAATAGGAGAAGAATTAGAGGTTTCAGTTTTCCTTAGCTTGGTAGCGGAATTTTTAAAACTGAATAATTTGTTGATGGAATTGTTCTTGAAATTTGCTATTATAGGAGAAACCTTCGCCGATTGGGAGGCGGATTTCACGTCAGGCGACTTTTTGATATTATGAGGAGACGGTGACTTACTTATTAGTTGATGGGGCCTTTTGAATTTATTGGTGAACAAAGGAGTGGAACTCAGGGATATGTTACTTGCTTTTCGAGATATCTTTGGAGTGGAATTATGCATTTCATCAGTCAACCGATGGTTTAGGGTATTAGACTTTTCTTTATGAGGAGTACTTTCATTGGTAGGCAACCCATCACTCCATTCGCCAGATGTTTTCTGGTTCACATTGGAATCTATTGACAAGTTGATAAATTTAGAAGACCGTTTGATACTTGATTCGAGCTTTGGTCTTACATGTTTGAACTTGGAGTTGAGGGAATAATCTGTATCAAAATCATTGGATTTGTCGACGAAAGTTGAATCAAGGATTTTGTCTCCATTAGTTTCTTCATCGGGTTTCTCTTGTTCTTCAGTATGGTCTCTATTATCATCTGAGTCGCTATCCAAGTAGTCATCTATATTGTCATTATTATAAAGATCGTGCTTGAGATTGAATGGAGGTGATTTGTTGATAGTTCGGGACTCTTTGGAATGGTACGTATCTTCTAATATCAATGAATTGAAGGACCGGGAGAAGTTATTGTTAGCAAAGAAATCAATTGATTCACCGGAATTGGCGGCATCGAAATTGGCCTTGAGCTTCTTATGAGGAGCCAGGGTTTCGTCATGTATGCTGTTACCACTAGTATTAGCACCCGCTGGCAATGGCGGGCGCTTAGAATTCATTGTCCAGATACAATTAGCTGGTCAACAGGGCAGGGCTGAATTAGCAGGGCTTGTGCCGATAAAAACAGCTGACTCAAAGGAATAGCCCTGAAAATATCCTGGTTTGGAATATGGAGATATAAACTTGGGACTGACTGATCTTCCACGTAGATATATTTAATGATATTGTTTATTGAAATAAATAAACAAACCACCGGCAAGCGTGTGGAAACCGGTGTCCGAGAAATGATGAAGCGCGTCTGCGGCGTCGCGCATAAGATAAGCGTGATCGGCGGCACGTGCATTGCATGTGTCCGACTGTCGGTGCGATTATTAATATGCGAGCGCTGATTGGTCAGTGCCACAGATGAAATTGATAATTTTCTGGTCCTGGCATCGGTCATCGTAATTGCTTCCTATTGGAGAAACAGACCCGGGAAAACCGCGACATTCAGCGACATTCCTCTCACTGTGAGTCCGTAAATGGCGTGCGTCAGGTTGGCTCTCTGCCTCTTGACGCCGCGACATTGGCCTAACAATAGTGTCAGCTTTATCTAATTAATCAGAACCAACAACTACTTGTTTTTTCACCATTTTTCCTGGGCTTTTGTCTTGTGTTATTACTTTATCCCCTTTACTGTTCTAGTTGCCAACCAGTTTGTTGCCACCGCCTGCTATTACCTTCTTTGTGGAACCTTCTAGTTCAATATTCTAAACTGCTGAACATTGGTGAAAATTTCATAGTCGCCTTTTGCTTTACCCAAAATGACAGATATCAAGACGGAGGTACCGAAGTCCAAGATCAGTGAAATCGTGAACAACGCTGACGTCACAGAAGGACAACAATGTTCGAATTGTCATACCACCAAGACGCCGCTTTGGCGAAGAGCTCCGAATGGAACATTGATATGTAATGCCTGTGGACTATATTACAGAGCCAACAATTCCCATAGGCCGGTGAATCTTAAGAAAACTCCGAATTTTATTACGGTGGAGAAGAATATGAAGGGCTCATGTAGTGGGGACGGTCAATGTAATGGGACCGGAGGAAGTGCCGCTTGTAAAGGATGTCCTGCTTACAATAATCGGTTAGTGGTTCTAAAAAAACATGAAAAAGACAACGAAAATCCGTCGGAAGACGTTAAGGAAGAAAAGGAAGCTGAAAACCCTGGTGGTGCCAAACCAAATGGGAATAAAAAAACGCTGGCGTCTGAACAAGATGATCTTGCTATAGCGTGTTTCAATTGTAATACTACTATCACGCCTCTTTGGAGAAGAGATGATAGTGGAAACACCATTTGTAATGCCTGTGGATTATACTATAAATTGCACGGGTCCCATAGGCCTATCAAAATGAAGAAAGCCACTATAAAGAGAAGAAAGAGAAATATCGAAAAAGATGAAAAAGGAACTCCTGACGCGGATTCTACCGGAAGTACTCCTCAACCAAAGGCTATTATGTCGCCTATATCGCGGCCACAAACAAGGCCACCACCGGCTCCACAACAGCCCTTGGGCCTGGCTCCTTCACTCCATAGTCATACCAATTTAGCACATTTACCTCCTCCTATGAACCATAACATGGCTGCAAATGGATACAACTCGAATGTTCATGTACAGCCAATTCCCCATATTCCGTCTATTACCAATGGGCATCAAAATCAGCTGTCCCAACAACTCTATCCCTACGGATTGTCACAGCATCACTTTCCGCCATACAATGGTTCTGGAAGGATTCCCAACGGGCCAGGTCCATTACCAGGTCCGCCTCCACCCAGTTTATATGCGTTGCCAACGCCCTGGAAGTCCATGGACTCTTCGGAAACATCATCTCATCCAATAAAGCTACCTAGCATCAATATCAAATCTGCCAGCCATAGCCCTAAACCATTGATATCGCCCAACTCCACCGCCTATGGTCAACACCAAAGTAGACCGAATACCTTCTTCCATGGATCGCCGCCTTCTGGGCTCAAGTTGGAGCCGTCTTCGGCCAATAGCCATTCCGATCTCGAATCACAAGAAGACAAATCCACAAATTCAGTCCAGTCTTCTGTGAGTGTGAAACAGGAATCCACACCGCCAAAAGACCATAAACCGTTGGCGGTGGACTTCACCAGCTCGTTCAAGCCCAACAAAATCTCCATCGGCGGCTTGTTGAACCAATAAATTCATATATATGTATATAGCAACAGTTTGCAGCCATTTTTCCGGCTCGCGACTGAAAAGTTCAGTTATCAACACATTTTTACTACCAATATACACGGAATAGGGTCTATTTGAGGGAGCTACGAGAGACAAAATGCACATTTTGGCGGCTCTATGGGTTGCTTTAGGGACCACGTTAATGGTTTATGGCTTGGAACCCCATGAAATCGACTTGAAAATGGCTCCGCTCTTGGGCAATGTACCTGAATCTCTCGTGGCATCAATGCGAGCAGCGACACCAGTGGACGAAAGTGTATATGAATATATAAATTATTCATCGATGTTTGAGGGCCAGGCCGATCAATTGGGGTATATAATTGGGTTAAGTGGTCACATGTGGAATAAAATCAACGAAAAATCGGAGAAAAGAGACTTTGGATGGGGAAATATCTACCAATACTATAATGAATTAAAGACAGAAGTGTCGAAGAAATTTAGACTTATACAACAGATAATCAAAAGAGACAAGACGGTGGATGTGAGTTTAGTTATATTCAATAAGGTCCAGTACTTTCTTATCACCGATAATGACCTACCGTACCTGTTTGAAGACTTGGTTTACTTTGTGAATAGTTTTCAGTTGGGGACGTTGATGGAGTTTCCGGATTGTTTTGAGAGCAATATGGACATGGAGAACAGAGTGAAGTTTGTAAAGGTGGGAACAGATGTATGGGGAGAGTGTTAGATGTTGTTTAGCTTATAGATATACGAAGTAGGATTATGACTGTACGCTGCACTTTTTTGTCAACACGCTGCACTTTTCTGTCAACATGCTGCACAATTATGCAAGTATGCTGCACCATTATGCAAGTATGCTGCACCATTATACAAGCATGCTGCACCATTATATGATGGCCTTCTTTATAATATATCAAATACAGAACAATATAATATAGAAACACAATATATAATATAGAACACAATATACCACTATAGCAGAATAATATTTCTCACTCAATGCTTTATCGTCACGTGCATTGATGAGATCTGGTGATGATATTTTGCAGTCGATACAAATAAATCTTTAAGCAACTATAATGTCGATAGATACTTCGTGGGAACGTAAAGCCAAGGATATAGCTGCTGGGTTTGTAGGTGGAGCCACCCAAGTTTTGATTGGTCAACCTTTCGACTTGATAAAGATTCGGTTACAAACTGGAGGTGAGAGTACTAGTAGTATCTTCAAAAATGTTATAAGAAACGAAGGACTTTTGGCATTTTATAAAGGGACTTTACCACCATTATTTGGAGTTGGAGCATGTGTTTCCTTACAATTTTATGGATTTCATGAAACAAAACGGTACTTTTTAACCAGAAATGGTAATTCTAGCTTGAATCTTTGGCCCCAGACATATATCTGTGGGGCAGTAGCAGGGATTGTCAATACACCAGTGACCACTCCAGTAGAACAATTGAGGATTTTATCCCAATCTAGTGCAGAGAAAATACAAGTGAGCACATTGATCAAGAAAATCCGCCAAACAAATGGAATCTCGGGTCTCTTTAGAGGATTCAACATTACGTTATTAAGAGAAATCCAAAGTTATGGAGTATGGTTTCTAAGCTATGAAACAATGATTAATCAGCTTGTGAAATCTCAAGGGTACAGCAGCAGAAACGATATAAACACGTTCCAATTGTTAACTTGTGGAGCCTTAGCAGGAAATTTTCTTTGGTTAAGTGCATATCCAATTGATGTTATCAAGTCGAATATTCAAAGTGATGGGTTTGGGAAAGAATCCAAGTTTTCAGGGAAATCAGTTAATGTAATTAAACATATTATGAAGAATTCGGGATTAAGGGGGTTCTGGAAAGGGATAGGTCCATGTTTGATGAGAGCAACGCCATGCTCGGCCGGGACATTTGCTTCTGTCGAGCTAGCTCTTCGTGTTATGGGATGAAGGGAAGAGACATGAGGATAGATAAGTGTATAGTAAAGAAAGATAAAAGACAGAGATATGTGATGATGTGTAGAGAAGATGTGTAGAGAATATGCGTAGAGAAAATGCGTATAATATGGGAAGGACGAAACTAGTGGGCGTTAGTTGAGAGTATATGTATATTCTCTATTGTATTTGACCAGCAAGTACTTTTCTTGCTATGGTAATTGCATGTTAATTACATGTTAACTACTGCTATGTTAATTATGTGAACTGTTAGATTGGTCGTGCACATGCCAATCACGCAGCCAATGAGAGTCCAACGATTTCTCGTTACCAAAGAAATGAGAAAAATCTGTTACCTTCATCTAGTGTTCAGTAAACTATTCTATAGGTGTATCAAATACTCAGGGCCGGACCAGTTAGATCATTGACACATGTTTGGACTCAATAGACAGGTGAGACTTTTAAGCCACAGCACCAAGTTGCTCAAGCCAGTAGCAAATGAATACTTAACTACTGCTGGGTCTACACAATCAGTGTGGCCAAAAGGATTCAGATTGCCCCAACCCAAAACATGGGAAGAAAGTAATGAAAGTGCTTTAAGCAAAGCTACCAAGTTTTTCTTCTTGAATGAAATTGCTAGAGGAATGTGGATTTGTTTGGAAATGTACTTCAGACCTCCATATACTATTTATTATCCATTTGAAAAAGGACCAATATCTCCTAGATTTAGAGGAGAGCATGCTTTGAGAAGATACCCAAGTGGGGAAGAAAGATGTATTGCCTGTAAATTGTGTGAAGCCATTTGCCCCGCTCAAGCCATTACTATTGAAGCAGAAGAAAGATTGGATGGAAGTAGAAGAACTTTCAGATATGATATTGACATGACCAAATGTATTTATTGTGGGTATTGTCAAGAGAGTTGTCCAGTGGATGCCATTGTGGAGAGTCCTAATGTTGAATATAGTACAGAAACCAGAGAAGAGTTGTTGTATAACAAGGAGAAGTTATTGGAGAATGGTGATAAATGGGAACAAGAGTTACAGTATTGTATTGATGCTGATGCTCCATACAGATAATCATAATCCGCATTTATCAACTAGTTTGTATAATACGTTGCATAATACATATCAAAGATAAGAAGTGTCAAAGATGTAGATGGTAGCACGGAGTTAGATTGTAACATAGCATACATGTCTTTAATGCAAATGCACATGTATATAGCGCAGACATACATGGATCTAGCATAGACATACATGTACCTCGCATAGACATACAGATCTTTAATACAAACATACATGAGTCTAACCCAAACATACATAGGACATACATATCTTTGATTGAGCATTAACGGCTGCGGGATTGCCTAAACTCCGTAAATTTACTTGAATCTTATGCTTACTAAATATTATAAACAAAACCTTAAATACTTCTATATGTTTTCATGAAGTCTATACGCCTCTCTATACACCTATATCCATCTCTATACGTCTATATATATCTATAGACTTCTCTACATACACGTCACACCCTCCAAACCTCCTACACGTCTCCATCAATCAAACTGCAAGGTACATGATCTTTAAGGTACGAAAAAAAAATTCTAGCCCGAATTGGCATTGCAAGGCACACAACACAACAACGCCTTTTTTCATTAATCCCTTCCTGGACCTTTTTCACCGGACAATTGGGCTCAAATAGAGAAATTGCCACTAATCATAGACCTTCACTACAGTTCCGTCATCACCAAACCGATTTTGACTCAAGTTTGAATTGTGTGGCTGAAATCCCATTCTTCGGTTTCTCTCTGTTACGCACCGGAAAAGAATTCAAGTGAAACACAAATCTTTTTCTTACAAATATTAACACACACTTGTGATATAGATACGGCTGGAATGACCGGTGCAAAGCTGCTAAATGGAAGCGGCACTAGCCTCGACCTTGAAAATGTTAAAGATGGAAGCAGCAACAGTGAAGTTCTCCCTAATAATGTGAATAAAGACTTTAGTTCTCAAAATGTGGGTATCAAGACCAACTTTAATGGCAGTATTCCTAATGCCATGAATCGACTGCCGGAATCATTAATCAACAAAAGTAATGGCAAAAGAGCGTCTCCCACCAAACCCGCTACTTTCAACCTTGATAATATTGACGAATCAGCTATAAGGTCACCCAAATTCCTGAGTCCTCGAGCTACCCACTTCACCCATTCTTCCCATTCATCGTATTCCTCCAATGAATTTGCAGACAACGAGTCGCTGATCATGAACTATAGCCCCAAACACTCCCGAAAACCATCGTCATTATCATCCAATAGAAATATCAATATGAAAAATCTATCTCTTAATTTAGAAGAAGCTCCAGGGCCCTCCGATTTGGAAACCCGCAAGAAAAGTTTGACCATCTCCATACCGAATGACGGCAGTTCGACTCCCAAGTCTCCTTTCATTCGAAGCAAAAGTTCAGGATCAAGTTCTGGCGATACTTATATTCATAATAACAGCATTAACTATTCTACGACTTTACTCCAAGACAGTCAGTCTCCACAAGTCCCCCCTTCGGCCACCAATACCACCTTCAAATTATCCCCCGTAAAAGCTTCTTTGAAAAGCCAAAGCCAGCCTCAAAGTCCAGTGAAAAAAATCCCCCAGATTCTGAATATTCAAACCACTTTAACATCCAAAGACTATAAATTTCCCGATTCCCATGCTCCAAGACTGGCAGCTACTGATACACAATTATTAACCAGTTTTCAAAGTGTCAGCTTGACTTCACGAGTTCCTGAAGAACTTCAAGAGCTAAGTCAATTAAACGCGTATCCTAATGGACCAGCAAATGTATTGAACGATTGTATTTATTTATACTCAGAGCCTACGGTAGAAGAGCTTAACCAATATGATTTGGTGATAAATGTTGCCAAAGAATGTAAGGATCTTTCATCATATTTCAATCCACAAAAGTCCCCAGGCAAGAAATATATTCATATACCTTGGAATCACACCAGTTCCATCCTGAAAGAGCTTCCTAGGCTTACAAATATTATGAAGGAGTTTGATGATCTGGATTTACCAGAGGGGAGCGACCGGCGAAAGATATTGGTTCATTGCCATTGTGGAGTATCACGAAGTGCGTGTGTGATTGTTGCTTACTATATGTGTAAATTCAACATCAATGTTAATGATGCTTATGAGCTTTTAAAATCCGGGACTAATGAGCTGTCAGCCAATCAGATCAACAAGTTGACGTATGACAACGGCTATAAGATCGATACTTGTAGTCGGATATGTCCTAATATGAGTTTGATTTTTGAGTTGATGGACTTTCATGAACAGATAACGTCGGAAGAGAAATAGATAACGTATTTACGAATGTATTACTAGCATATTGAGACTTCATCTCTTCATTTTATTTGGTTTAATTGTAGATTTTTTGTCAATCAGTTGGTTCAGTTCAACTCTTCGATCCAGTTCATCTCTCTGTCATATTCGATCTTCGCCGCATTCAATCTTTGTCACATTCAATATTTGATTCAGATTCTCTCATCATCATCAGACACAGCGTTATTCATCGCACCATTCTCGCGCAAGAAATTTCTTCTGAGTTATACATCATCAATATGTCAAACAACTATAACTACAAGAACAACAAGAAGTTCAAGTATAATAGTCATTACAGAGGTGACCATTATGATGGCCAAGCTAGTAGCTCCAATCTGAATCCTTTTAATTCGGGAGGTCCGCCCGGATTCAAGCCAAAATTCAAGCGAAAGTATAATAACTATGACCGGTACGACCCCAGTAAAAAGCCCAAATATCCTCCGAATTCGGGCTATCATGGAAACCCGAACAATAACAGAGACTCCTATAGGCGTAATCAATCGTCTCATAACTCATCAGAGCTGGCGGGAGCGTCGAATTCCGGCCCTAACTTGATTCAGGGTTCACGGTCTGGAAGCGAGTCGATACATTCCTCAGGCCCACCATCACGAGCTGGACCTCCTAATGTAGCCAATTCCAATGTCAATACAATTGGAAAAATCAATCCCTATGACGATAGAAGAAATGACGCCAGAATAGAGAATAATAGGAGGAACTCTTATGATGATTATAGCTATAAAAAGCCCAAGCCCGCATTTGAGTTGAATTCTTTAAAACTGAGGTCTATATCTCCGGACTACATCAGGGGAAATAATCAGAGATCCTCTGGAGGGACTAGCAAGCCTGGGGGTGGAAGTCTAGAACCTTCCAATTTGCCAAAACCTATAATAGAAGCGGATGAATTGCGTGCTAGTACATCAGAGTCAGAGGATTTGAATAATAACGGACCAAACGTGGAAGAGAATAAGGAAGAGAATAAGGAAACAGAGAAGATCAAACATACAGAAATGAATAAGGAAACCGATAAAATGAACGAGAACGTGTCTAATGCTCCAGATAAGTCTACAGAAGACTCAGATATGTCCAAAGACGAAATCAGTCACAGGCCAAGACCTCGCCCGTCAAAGATCATTGATTCAGAGGATGAAGAAATTGGCAGTCAAAAAGGTTCCAATGAGCAGCTGGAGGCTAGAAGTGAACAAGAACAGTCTACAGCCAATGAAGAAAACAAAGAACCAAGGGAGTTTGAAACCCTTAAATCCAGTGACAGAGACACCACCCAAACATCCTCTCTTACCGAATTATCTTCAAATAAAGATTATGAACAAGAGCTCGAAGCTATTTTGGAAGTAGCACCTCAAAACAATGATAATGTCGACCAATCGGAATCGGAAAAAGAATTATATACTGACGATTCTGATTCTGAGGCAGAAACAGTGGCTTCTGAGTCTGCTCCTTCCACCAAGCATTCTAAAAGACTTATTAAGGAATTAAATCCCGAAAAGGCAAAGAGACCTTACGTATTGAAACGGGATGCCAGCGGAAGCTCATTATTACAAAGAGCATGTAAAAGAGGAAATCTTGAAGAAGTGAAGTCATTTATTCAAAGAGGAGCTGATCCTAATGAATCGGATTTCTGTGGGTTCACTTGCCTACATGAAGCAGCGTTGCACGGAGATGCCGAGTTAGTTCGTTATTTAATTGATCACGGAGCTGATGTTAATAAGCAGGCATTGCCTGATGGAGATTTAGAAACTCCTCTTATTGACGCAGCTGATAATAAGCATTTGGAAATCGTTAAGCTCTTGCTCGAAAAAGGTGCTGATCCAAGAATTTATAATAGTGATGGGTTCACTGCATTGACTAAGATTCATAATTTACATTCGGATGAAAGTGGATATGAAGAAATCATCAAATTATTGGAGGATGCAAACAATAAGTTTATTGAAAAGTCAGAGAGCAAAATGATTCAGTTACAGAAATCTCCTTCGCCCAGTACTATTATCGAAGACCCAAATGATAATTACTTCAGTGATTTGTTGAAGAAGAAAAATCAAAGTGCTCAAATTTATAAGTATGCTGCTGAAGGAATTAAAGATTTGGCGGTACAGTATATTGTAGAAGGGGGACGGTTAGACTATAAACCGGATATTTTGATATTGGCAGCCAGAAACGGTCACTTTGAATTGGTCGATATCATGCTAGGATTAGTGGAAGACTATGATATCAACTTGGAAAACAAGTGTGGGTTGACTGCTTTATTAGCATCTGTCGGAAGAGGCCATTATAACATTGTGAATTTCTTATTATCCAAGGGAGCAAATCCTTTCACTAGAAGAAAACAGGATAATCTTAATGCGTTAGAGATCTCTCAGGGGTCTGCTAATTATGACATGAAAGAAATCGAGTTGATTGAATCGTACATGAAGAAAAACCCCAATTACTCCTTGTTGTCAAGACCGTCAGCCCCTAGTACTCTTAACCCCAGTGTTTCGGAGTCTACAGTGGAAAAACAAAAAGAAAAGGCTAAACCAAAAGAAAGGCCAGAGCTTAAGAGGAAATCTACAAGTGAAAGTGATGAAAAGAAGCTCAAGCAAGTCAAGAGCTTCGAAGATATGAAGAAGGAGTCGTTAAAGAGGCAGAAATCTAGAGATAGTGTACTTGATTTGAAGAGAACAAAACTGAGGGATCAAGAAAAAGAACCTGAAGAGTCAGGAATCAAACCACAAGTCTCTGATTTATTCAAGGATGATTCGACAAAAGACACTCAAACCAAATTCACCGATTTGAGGTCTAGAGAACAATCAGCTTCGCCACCACCACCAGATCTCTCTAAATCAGGGTCTCCATCCGAACCTCAACCTTTAACTCAGGAACAAATTGAGTTGAGAGAAAAGAGCGAAAAAGAATTGAAGTTGTATCAAGAGAAGGCAGAAGCCAAAAGAAGACAAAGAAGAGATATGTTTTTGAAAGCTGAAAGAGAAAAGGAACGTAGAAGAAAAGAAGAAGAAATCAAGAAACAACAAGAAGAGAAGCAGTTGGAACTCTTGAAGAAACAAGAAGCGGAAAGTGCATTGAAGAAAATCGAAGAAGAAACAAACAGAATCAAATCAGAAAAAGCTTCTTTAACTCATGATCTCACTCTCAACAGCTATCCTGTAGGATTAAGAGCCGTCAAGTTTGGAAAGACCTTGGATAAAACTGATATCTTGAAGTATTCTCCAGTGTATCTATTTGAATTTGATGGAAAAAGATATGTGATCGACTTACAAATAGCTATGGTCACAGGATTCCATATAGAAAAGATCAATCAGGGATTGACCAATAATGAAATCATAGAGACCAGTTTCCAGGATAAGTCCAAATTGTGGAATTTATTTGCTCCATTGATCGGTACCAATGATAATTCTTCAATTCCTTCTACCGAATTATTGATTGAAGGACACAACCGATTCCAGTTTTTGAAGATTAATTTCATTGACTTGAACAAGGTGACTCCTTTTATCCTGTCCGAGGCTTCTTTGACGTATCAAATTGTATGGGAAACCAATTGTTTTACCAAAGTCGACTTTAGTCAGTTGAATATCTTCAAGCCCTCAACCCCAGAGGCTTCCCAGCCCCCTGACCCTGTGGAAGTCACAAGCTTGAACCGATTTGTACCACCAGGGTTCAAGCACAAGCCAGAGCTTCTTAAAGCAGTCCATGATGCCAAAACCCCATTATGGTGATGTAATATAGTGTATAGTAGAAGCGTTTGTATAGTAACTAATATTTATCAGGATGCGAACTTTTTTTTCAGTTGATAGTAACAGTTTACTATGGCGGATTATACCAAGTATGTAGACAAAGCGATGATTCAAATGATATAGAAGCTGATGTGGAGTAAAGTAGCTTCATTATATTCATTTGCCGCTTTTTCCGTTTTTCGTTTCATAAAATACTAACAAAGTAAGGATATCGAGAGCATCGCTATATGACTCCGATGAGCACAGTGATCATGATGAATATATGCCCAACATAGAGCTAGATATCGTGGAGGTGGAACCACAGCGAATAGAAGAAGAAGTCAAACAACATAATGAAGAGTTCGAGTTTCCGTTGTTTTCTTTCGGAGCCCCAGAGAAGAATACTAATGAAGAAGGAAAAGACGAAACAAAAGAAGTGAGAGGCCGTCTGACTGCCAGGACCATGAATGTCACGTTAAGAGAAGACTCTGTTGAAAAAGTGAAGAATGAAAGACCAAAGGAATACTATTTCGCCAACTATTCCGAAGAAATGAAACACCAATTTGAAGTGGCTTCAGTGGATGGAGAAGAGATATTGAATCAAGTAGGTCTAACAAGACCATATAAAGACTGGCATTCAAATAGAATAATGGATCTCAACAAGCATAATCAAATAGTAGAGCTCCAACAGCTACCCAAGAAGAGCAAAAGACCGGGGAAGAGCCAACGGATGAATAAAATAAAAAGTACCGAACGAAAAGTCCAACGGCAGAAAGTGTATAATGAAATCGAGAAGCAGAAACAAAGAATGTTGAAGAAGAAGATGTTTCACAAGAGAGGAGGAAAGAAACATAAGAAGAAAACTGAAGAAAAGACGGACTGAATAGCATAGCATGTAGCATTGTGTAACATTAACATATCACATTTAAACGCATCATCGAACATCACATTAATTACGCTGAACATCTTTTATATCATGAACCGTAGATATCATGAACGTTTACCATCACATTCAATATCATGAACACCAAACACCATAAACATTAAACACCATGAACCTTACGTGATGTTATAATACTAATTTAATTGAGAATCGCGTTTGTTCTTCAAAAATCCTCGAGGATGAAAGAACAAAGCGAGTTGGAAGACTTTGAAGCGTTCTTAGACGAAGATTTCAACCCCTACGGATTTGCCAATGACTTACTATTGGGCACAAATGACCACGATGCCGTGGAATTGGACATAGACACCAGCATAAAGAAACTCACTTTTGATATTGATGAAGTAGATAAACGGATGACAAGTATATCATCACAGAATTATGAGAGTCTAGTATCCAATTTCGCCGACATAGAGAAAAACAATGCATTGATGAAGCAGAAAATCGGTCCCCAGTTGGAAAGAGCCAATAATTCCTTTGACAAAATCAAGACTGAAATAATTGATCCCTATGATGAAGCCTATAAGATGAACCAAGCGTTGAAGAAAGTCCATACCACATTGGATTTACTAAGAGGATCGAACTTCTTCTTCTTGATCATTCTGCAAGCTGACGATTTGGAATCCAGTTTGGAACACGAAGACCGCAGGGCCAAATCAAATGATTTGATTCGATTGTCAAAACTATACAAACAGATAAATGAATTGTATGAGAATGAGAAGAGCTTGAGAGACCATGAATATAAAATGTCATTATTGTCAATTAAAATGATCCGAGATTATCAATCCATCCACACGTTAAAGGTTCATAAACTATTGGAAAACTGCTTGACAACCATCATCAACGAGTTTAGTCATAATAGTTCGTTTACTGTTCATAATGGATTGCTTCAAAACAATTTGATTGCCTACTACTTGTTGAACTCAAAAGACTTCATCAAAGTTCTAGAGGATGCTACCATCACAAAGCAAGTGCAAGTAATCAATAACCAATTGTCACGGTCGTTGCAATCGCCTCGAAACTTTGTGGTGATACTAAAGGAAGTCAATCAATCTTGTAATGAGTTTTTGACGAAATTGCAAAAAGTGTTAGTGAATTGTGAAGTCAATGAATCGGACCTGGTTCCTAATTTATATAAATACTACTTGAAAGAGAAGGCTGTGGACGACATATCGGACATTTTCTGGCCCCAATTGACGTTACGGTTCAAAAAAACTATCGCCTCCACCATGGCCAGAGGTGGACCAATAGCGAAGAATCTAAGAACATACAGTCAGGGCATAAGAAACTCCATCAACGACACCTTTGGTGACAATCCGCAAGTTCTTGAGTTGTTTGTGGGGGCCATAGACCTAATACCCCATTCATAAATTGAATATAAGTACTTTTATTTGATAAACAAAAAATCATGAATCTACTGGCTAACTCTAGTTTTTAAAGTGGTCAAGAATTCTCTATAACCAGGCTCGTTGTTGGTCTTATCTTCGACCAAACAACTTAAAGCCCACATTCTCAAGGCCATTAAGTCTCTTTGAGTAGAAATCTCCATAGGTTCATTGGAAGAACCTCCGATGACCACGTACAAGTTCTTCCAGGTAATTTGGTCTTTTTGTTCTCTTAATTTTCCAATGATTTGACGAACTCTGTAGTTGAATTCAGATTCTTCATAAGATAATTCTGGCAATTGCGTCTTACCTGTTGGAATACTGTAAAGATTATCAGTGCCAAATAAGTCTTGAACTAAACCAGGAACAACGTCACCTGACACCCATAAGAATAATTCGGTGGTGTTATCGATTAAGTATAAACCATAGTTTTCCCAGCTAGTCTTAGAATCATTCAATGGTTCTGGTAATAAGATATTAGGAGTGGTGACGGTTTCTTCTTCCCCGGTCTCTTCATTGACTTGAACAATTTCTTCTGGTAATCCACACCCATCGGCCATATTATGCAAGGAGTAAACGGTAGGGTAAATGTATTTGATTAAGTGGGGAATTGGCAAAGTGGCCAAATTGTTCAAAGCAATGGCTCTATGGTCAGAAGGAACTCTCTCGGGTCTTAACCCTATATGTTTAGTTAAAGAGAATAATAATAATGGCAACATTCTTAAATTGGTGGATAATTGTAAAGGAGAAGATCCAGAAATGTTTCCTGCCACCAATTCCTTCTTATAAACGTTGACCATATCAACTACCGATTTGATTAATAATTCTCTAGCGTCTGGTAACGAATGAGATAATGCTTTCTCCACAGCCTTATGAGTAAAGTAGCTTGTTAACGCCAATTGGTCAGCTGAAGCATAAATATCATCCAACTTATTGGAGGTAGGAATTGCCAAATTCATAACTCTAACTCTTCTTTCCCCAAAACAAGTAGAATGCAAAATAGCAGCTTGGAAATAAGCCACTGGTTTTGTCAAAGTTTCTTCAATAGACACTTCAATACAATAACTTTGATCTCTTGGATAAGTTGGGAATGAACATAAGTCTGAGGATCTGTTGAAAAAGTTACCAAAGAATGCACTGGCTCTCACACCGGAAGATGCTCTTACTCTCAATACTGCTTCTAAAGCGATTTCCATAGATAAGTGTTCACTGACTTCCTTGGAGAATTTAGTAACGTCTTCAGCAGTGGAAGCAGACCATGCTGGATAGAAATGAGTCTGACCAGCAGTATATCTAGGCAAGTTGGACAATGTAGCCACATCTTGATATTTGGCCGAGGTTAAGAATAAATCCACCGTCACTTGACCGGAGTTACATTCCACAGCAAATGATTTATAGAATTTATCAGCTGCTGATAACAAGACTTGAGATTCTTTTTGTTTACCAGAATGGGCATCTTCATCTCTAACGGCCAATTTACCTTCACCAATATTCGGTAAAGTAGAAGAGAAACCAATCAATTTACCACCAATATGACTGATCATTTTGTGACCCGATTTCAAAGCTGGACCTAAAGCAAATCTGTTATTGGCAGTACCTTCAAAGTACGAGGGAAAATCAATTAAGAATTTCTCAATGGCAGGTCTATTTTCGGTCAAATTGACCAATAATCCGTCTGGAGATGGCAAGAATGGTTCGTCAATATCAGACACAATCAACATTTCAGTTCCTTCCAACCCTTCATTGAATCTGAAATAATGTAAGTTAGAGTCCACCCCAATAAAAGACACCCTGGCGGTGTTGTTAGGGTTTGGAATCCGATCCAAGCTCTCCAAAATAGTTCTGGTTACGGTGCTTGTCAAGCCGGTATTTATAGCATCGGCCGAAACATCAATTATGAAGCAATAAACTATTGGAGGAGGAGTTCTGGCCAAATATTCCTTAGGAGCTATGAACTCATTGACGGAATAGTTCAATTCAGGTCTATCAAACTTGTTTTTGGTGGTATTGGTCAACTCGTCGTATTCAAACGCCATAGGAATATCGTTCAACAAATTACACAAGTTACATCTCCAACGCTTACCTTGGTCGGTCAAAATGATGAATGGATTGATATAAGCCCTACAACGACGACATCTGCTTATAATAGCATCATTGGATACTGGAACTTGTTCGTCTTCCTCGTGTAACGCGGTATAAGGTCTCACCACTAATGCTAATGGTAACTTTGATTTCTTCAACAAGGAGTTATTGGTGGGCACCACATTCAAAGTACTTCTAAAGTAGTCAGGTGGAGCATTGGCCCTATCACTGTCGGGAATAACAGAGGTATTAGGAGGTACGACCAAAGGAGGAGGAGGTAACGTCAAATCACTAATAGATGGAGGTAATTCTCGTAACAAATCTGTAGGATATAATTGATTCAATGGCAACCCTACGGACCCCGGCATGCCTGCTTGGCCATATCCTTGAGCAGCAGGTGCTACGGCAGGGGCTGCCCCTTGATTTTGGTACGGATCATAGGCGGGAGTGGAAGCGCCAGCAGGATATTGTGGTTGATTAGGTTGTTGATACTGATTATATTGGAACTGATTGGCAGGAGCTCCACCGAGATTATTTGGTTGCTGTGGAGCGGCACCGCCTACGTTCATGTTTTGGAACTGGGTGTTCATTTGGTCCACTCCGTAACCTTGAGGTTGATTTGGAACTGGACTGGCAAAGTTATTGGCGGGGCTAGCGGCCACACCAGGTTGGGCACCGGCCATTGGTTGTTGGAATTGTGAACCTACTGGCGCCTGCTGTGGAGCGGCATACTGAGGTTGTGGATAGGCTCTTCTTCTGGACATAATTGGATGATGAATGAACCGTCGCTGTTGTTTATGATAGATTGATGTTGAGATTTGAAAAGTTACGTGGTCAGACCGCGGTCTGGAAATTACGGGCAGGACGAGGATGTGTAAATGTGAGAATGGTGGGTATGATCAATCAATAGTATAACACAAGGCATAGTTTATATCCCTGGATCAATACCTAGCATACCTGGATCAATGTTGGGCATCAACCTTGTCAGTACTGGTCAGAACTTGTCAGAACTTGTCAGAACTTGGTAGTTGACTTAGGAGTTCAGTTGTAGTATCTCAAAATTTCAGTACCTATGAATTCGCTCTATCTATATACTTAGCTCAAATTATCATGAATACTTAGGCCTATACTATGATCAATACTTAGGCCCATACTATGATCAATGTTACCCCATACTGGAATACTTACTCCACACTCGAATAACAACTCCACATATCAATATCCCTTACACTAATCAGTACTCCTGGCTCTGATCAATAGCTAGTTGACTATATTCCCAACGCTACTATCATCTACTTGCACATAACTCAACTCCCTTTACCCCAAACTCCTATACTCTAACACTATTGTTATACTGAAACAAGTCAAGTAACTTGGTCCCCAAAAATATTCCTATTGTCTACATCTAAATCTGTCACTATTATTTCTTTGTTATCGTTCGTTGAGTCAGTCATTTTCTCTTTGTCGTCCCCCAAACAATACCATTCCAGTAAACCTATTACTGCAAACGGGGTTGTTGACATAACTTAAACTTCTACGCGAACTACTATGGAATGGTAATGAAAGATGAACCTTCAACTTACATACTCACATGATAACCGCAAACCATGTTGGTGCCGGTTGCAGGGGCCAGCCAGGGCCAGCAAACTTCTGTAACACCGCCCCTGGCACCAGGCCGTGGTCGTAACCTGGCCCACCTCCCAGGCACTCGGTCGCCTTAGAATCAAATCTAGATTTGGCGTATTGTTCACCCGCAACTTTCTGCTGCGACATCCTGCGAGGGCCCCAAATCTGTCACCGCGACCGGTCCCGTACTAAGGCTGTACAAATAAACAACCTACGAATATATATAGGAGGGGATCCCCGAAAAAGCTTGTGTTAAGTACTGGAAAACTGTTGGAAAATTGGTGGGAAATTGCTCGAAAACCGTTTGATTGATTGCTAGGCACAAGTGTGAAGCGAAAACTGTTAAGTGTGAGAAGTGTGAAAAGTGCAGTGCTGGATATTTTGCCGTATACATATCTAATTTGTCATCATGTTGGCGCCAGAGTCTCTTCATAAGAGAAGTATATCAAGTCTTAATCATGATGTAGAGAAGAATGCCCGCCCCGAATACGACTCGGCTAGTAAAGAAGTCCATGAGGAGGATGCTAATGAAGAAATAGATGGAAAGCCAAAGTCAAGGAAGACTGATTATTTATTGGTTATCCTTCTGATATTGATTGTGGGGACATTGATAAACTTTATGATTTTGTCCAGTTCGGTCAAGGGGTCGTTGATGTCGAAATTTACTGACTATGTTAAGGAGTTGAGTGGTGGGGCCGGTAGGGAGTTTGGTGGTGCTGTTGAAGGGGGTGATGTTGCTGGTGGTGTGGGTGCTGAAGTAATTTCTGATAAATCAGAAGATGAAACTGATTTGAAGATTGGTATCACCGGCGGAAAATCCACCATGAAGTTGGATGCTAACGATAATGGGTTGAAGAACTTGTTGAATGTGGACAATATCGATCCTAACGACTTGAATGAATGGGAGAAGTTTGCCAATGAATTATCTGGTTACAAGTTGACGGAATCAGATAACTCTTTGCAGGCTATTGAGTCGGAAATAGCAAAATCGAAATATGAAGCTGATCAACAAGATTCAGCTTTACATGTTAATCCACAACTTGATTTGGCAGAAATCTTAGCGATAAATCCTATTGTGTTGTTGGTGAATGAAGAAAATTTGTCTAAGCAAGAAGACGTACAAAAGATATTGCAAAACTTACATATTACACCTGAAGTCAAATTAGTGAATTTGAAAAAACATCCTCATTATGAAGATATATTGGACTACTTAAAGAATTACCGGGTCCATAATAATCCCGACAAGGTACAAGTGGGAATCAATGCAGGGGATGCTAATCAGAAATTGGTGGATTACCAAAGAAATCAATATCTTCATAACACATTAAATGACATAGACGAAATTCCAAGATTGTTCATTGGGGGTTTACCAGTGGCTGATTATGGAGATATTGTTGATAAGTTCAATAATGATCAACTCCATGACCTTTTGAATGAATTTGGAAGAGGACTTATAAAATTACAGATCTAGATGATTGTATTTATATCATGAATTTACGAATGCCAGGAAGATGTTTACGTTAAACATTCTATCTTCTATCTTCTCTATAGACTGTCTGGTTCTACTTGTCTCTAAACCCTGCAACAGGCTAACATTCTAATCTGGCACAGTTGTGCTTTAGTATCGTTAAGTATATCCAATCGTAGACATACGAAAAATATTATTTGCCATTTCCAGTGTCGTAGGCGCTGAATTGCCTTTTGTGCCTTCAAAGTTTGACCCCAACAATAGGCTACATATAATCGCCTCCTCAGAAGATTATTTTTGCTTTATTGGGATTGTCCTCTCCCTTTATTCCATGCATTAGTTTCATCATACCAACGCATAATACGCCTCTGTACAGTTTTTGAGACTTTTATGTACTCCTATATGGTTTTGTGCAGAAGGCATCTACGGAAACCACGATTGGATTCTTGATACATACACAGGTTAAGGTTTAAGTTTATAGATAATCTACAACATCAGTTCGATTTGGGAAACCTTGTGCTTATTTTCTATTTCAGATTCTTCGGCAGTGGTCGTAATGGGTTTTCCAATTGGCCAAACGGCTTTATGTACGGTTCTCAAATACGGATTTGTTTGTCAGAAATTCCACTGTTAGAAAATAATTCAAAAATAATATTATTAACAATAAAAGCGTGGTTTGAAGAGCTTACATGCTTACTGCAGAAAAACCACCTACATGATTCCCTAAATTCTTGGTCCTATATTTGACGGTATATTCCCGAACCAGACTCTATAGGCTTATCAGTGTGATACTTTTCGCTTGTACTTGCTACTTATGTTTAGTTTTGTGCTCTGGGGTTTTGTTTTCTTGCCTGTGCATGGTTTTGCTGAAAGTGTTTACATGCTTGTGCATGCATTTGCCGATCCCAGGTTGTGGTGCATGCTACAGTGTTTTCAGGATGAATAACGCACCCTCTTTAAACGGATGTCGCATTACACTCAGATAGATTACGCAACCTCTAGGCAGTAAATATCACATCCCATAAGGAAGAAAATGCCGATTGT
>JAJMFQ010000015.1:227225-266038 GCA_030574775.1 Yamadazyma atmosphaerica | reverse complement strand
CCAGGCTCCGTCATTCAAGTTTGCCCCAGGCGATATTGGAATACTATCAGAACGACATTTAAAAAAGAGTACTACGACATCCTAATGACAAAGGTGCGCTATTCATCCTGAAAACACTGTATCACTGGCGAAGATAAGGTATTTTTGGATCGAGGCATTTCATGTTTTCCCCAAACCCAGAACCTTAAAGTTTAAACGCAAATGGGTGGTCGGAGTGCTTCAAACATGGAATCAGTAGAATGACCTTGGGAGACCGTTGAGACCTCTAAAATAAGGGTTCAATTGATTTCTGCAATAGATTGTGTAAGTACTGTTCCGTCTTACGAACCTGATCTCCAGCCATTTAGGTTTTGACGACAAAGAAACACATTTATCGAGTCAATTATTTCATGTGGGATTCCTGCGTGTCGACGCACATCCGATTATGATACCTGAGCAATAATAAGATGTAACTTAAAACTCAAAGATTTATGCCACAATAGGAAGGTCGCGTGCATATACCGCACCGTTTATAGTTTCCTGGTGGTAAACACGTAGGTGGCTACAGATTCGATGCTGCCGATCACTGATATTTTTTATGTCCTCCTTACTCCTAACTCCTGTATTGAGCCTTAACTCCCAGCTCCTACGTCACCCTAATTCCAATTTGCGTTTAGTAATTGGATACATTTACATCTGGTGGATGGAATGCGACGGTGTTGCAGATGGTAGTATTATCGAATAAGCCATGGTGGACACTAAATGACAAGAACAGTGGTGCTGATCATGCTGCATACTTTGGTTCTTGCATTCTTACATGCTAAACATGCTTTTCACGGGGTCCCTCTTGTTCACCTTGTTGTTCTCGACATATTGTTATGGATATTGTTTCCGCTTGTGAGTGTTCTTATTTTTTCCCTTTTCATTATGAAAAGAATAGCGCCCTGGCGGTTGTGTACAGGCTAGCATCTCTTAACAATTAGCGAATTTACTGTGTCCTAATAGGTAAAAAATAAAGGGACAACGCCTATTGTTTAGGTGCTGCATTGTTCTTGTTGTTAGCTTGAATTGTTTCCTACTAGCGTCACCACGCTTATACCCCGATTAGGTTAAACTTTGCACCATTTATCAATTGATCAACCCACATCAACCTTGTTTCGGCTAAAATCCTTAATTATTTTATCTCTATTCGTGATTGTGCTGTGACCAGGCGTGTTTTTTATCTGCAGTGGTGATGTTGCTATTGTCCCTGAAATGGTGATGGCTTTAGTAGATGATTCGTGTATTTTTCCCTAGTTCTAAGATCTGTGGATGGTTTAGGATATATTCTATTGTTTAGATCCGTTTCTTTTTGTGGTGGATTTTTGTGCTGGTGCATCTAACGTTATATTCAGGGTCTTGAATGTTGCAATGGTATGCTCGTCTAACATTGTTGGCGATTGTTTATGTTTTGCATCAATCGGAGCACTTTTGTGCCTAATTCTTCAGGGCCTTGAACTCGAAAGTGCATGTCTTTTGTAGATCGTTTGTGATAGGATTGTTGGCTATTGTTTAATGTCATCACCACCACAACCAGCTCTTGCTTTTGTGATGAATCACACTTTTTCTTTTTGCAAGCTTTGTTAATTGCAGCCTATTGTTCTTGTGCAATGCATTCCAAGGGTTTGCTGGAAAAAGGGGTCTGGTTTTTTTTGTTGCTGGTGCTGCGTAATCACAATAGAGTTACGGATCGTTGGCCGCCCTTATCTTTTTCTTTGGTCCTGGGATTGTTGGTAAAGAATATGGTGAATATGGTTTGGGTTATGCTTGCTATTATCTCTTAGATGGTGCTTGAATTGGGGCGACCGTTTGACTTGTTGGGTGCATTAGCTTAATGTGGGCCCTTGTGATTTGCTGATAAATTAAGTGCATCAATATGGTGTTCTTTCTTCTTGTTCACTTGTTTATTTGATGGATATTGTGAAGTTAAATTATTCGGTGGTGTACTGTGTTTGTTGGCTTTGTAGTGTGGTGAGGGTATAAGATGTAAATATTCTTTAGGTTTGTTAGTGCTGGGTTTGTCAGTGCTGCGCATGTGATGGGCTTGTGCTTGGTCTATGCTGGGTCTGCGCTGGATCCCAGGTCTGCTGGGGCTGAGTTTGTCTTTGTTTAGTCTTCTGTTACATCACTGGTTTAGCTGCAAAAAAATGTCGCGGCCTCCACCATCCACCTAGCAGCACTGTAGTCTCCGCGACATTATTGTGGATGTTACGCGAATTGAAAACCAACTGAAAAGCGCCAACAGCCAACTTCAACATCATACCATGGACGTTTTAGATGTCAATAAAGACTTACGACAGCTCCTTTTGGAGTCGCAAGAAAACGTAGGGGACTTTTTAATCAAGAATTATCGATACGATTCCATTGATGTACTTATCCAAGATTTGAATCAGCTAAATCAACAACTAAACGAAGAGTTAATAGAATTGATCAATCAAAACTTCAAGCAATTTGTCGACTTGAGCAGCAATTTAAAAGATAGTGAGCGGTTAATCCAAGTTATAAATGTCAATCTACTGGGATTTAATCATCTTATCACACGAGTGATTGGCAAATTCTCCCAAATTCAGCAACAGATACATCATCAAATGGATATCACCAAGTCGCTTCAATACTATAAGTTCAAGATAAACACGATCTTACTAATAAATACATTAATCAGCAACTTAGAAGCATTATTGAATCAACAAGAGCAAGATCAAGAGCAAGAAAAGACGAAAGAACAAGAGATTAATGGTGTAAATGGAAGCAACCAGACCCCAACCCAGCCAAAACCCATACTGGAACTTCAATTGAACCAGTTCAAACTTATTATTAACCTAATCTTGAATATTAACAACTTAATTCAAATCATAAGTCATCCGGTCATCAATTCCATCAAGTTTAAGGCACTTATAAGAGAGTTTTCCAGCTATTTAAGCCGGTTTAAAGAGACCAATTCGACCACCAAGTTTGAATTGTTCAAAATGACTACAATCCTCCGGTCTATATAGTTTAATGATTGACGCTTCCTACAAACATCTCTAGTAAATATTTCAATCTATTTCAATATCATCAGTGTCGTGCCCAAACCGCGCGACCTCAAGAACCAGTAAGATATCGACAAATTGGAATTATATTGAATTCATAAGAACCACAAGATGTTAGGAGACTTCTTCATCGGAAGACACGAATGGGAAAATGTCGACAAGAATACCTTGCCCAAAGATATACCAGAAGTTGAAGAAGTAGGAGCCACATCAGCACCTTTATTATCGGCATCATATTTCATTGGCAGTAAATGCAAACCATATAACGATGACTTTTTAATGTGCAAAGATGAGAACAATGGAGGAACAGTAGAATGTTTAAAAGAAGGAAGAAGAGTTACCAGATGTGCTATCGATGTGTTGACACAGTTGAACAAACATTGTTTTGATGAATTCAAGTTACACTATGAATGTTTAGAGCAGAATAATCAGTATATGGGTCACTGTAGATCCAGTGAAAAAGTATTTAACCAGTGCGTTTTCACCAATTTAAAATTGTCCAAAGAAATCCCAGGAGTTAAAGATCAAATCCACTTGAAAGAAAATCCTATTTATCAAGGAGGAAGTAAAGATAAATCCATAACTGAAAAGTTTTTGGCTCTGAGGGAGTCTGCTGAACAGAAGTAACATAGCATATAGATAATGTACATTGCAGTTTGTAAGTACATTCCAGTTTGTAAGTGTATTGTAGGGGCTGTTTGTGCTAGCCACCTTTGAATAATCTAGTACTAGTGATTTATATCTGCACTATTATTCACGCTATTAATCTACACTAATCTACACTACTAATCTAGATATATTTATTTCAATTTTTCTATATTGTCCTTATTGGCCATCATTGTCTTCGTGTTTTTGACATTCTTCATACTCTTCTTCACATCTTCATATTCTTCATATTCTTCATCTTCTTCAATAATATTCTTCATATCCTCACACTCTCCATCCTCATTCGATTCATCTCGCGAAAAAATCAAAAAATTCTCTAAACAACAAATCGCCATGTTCAGCCTTGGAGGAAACACTGCCCAACCACAAGGTGGGTTGTTTGGAGGCTCAAGCCAGTCACAAGCTCCAGGACCTTCTTCGACATTTGGTTCTGGTGCTAATACCCAATCAAACGGATTGTTTGGAAATTCGACCCCTTCTCAATCTGGTGGATTGTTTGGAGGGAATTCCAACAGTGGCCAAACTGGAGGACTATTTGGCAATAATAGTAATAACAACACGTCACAGAATAACGGGCTCTTTGGGCTGAAGCCGTCATCGGGTGGATTGTTCGGGAATACCTCTAGCACTCAAGGAAGTACTCAGTCTGGAACTGCTCAATCTGGTGGGTTATTTGGCAATAACTCCAATAATCAAGCTGGAAATACTCAACCTGGAAATACTCAATCGGGAGGTTTGTTTGGACAACAGAGATCCTCTTCTGCTTCTGGTGGTATGTTTGGGAATGCCCAGTCTAATGTACAACCTTCGTCTGGATTATTTGGAAATAATTCCAATACTCAAGCTGGAGCTCAAGCTGGATCTAATCAAGGAACTAGTCAGTCTGGTGGTTTATTTGGTAACAATTCCAATACCCAGACCGGAACTCAATCTGGTGGTTTATTTGGTAACAATTCCAATACCCAGACCGGAACTCAATCTGGTGGTTTATTTGGTAACAATTCCAATGCACAAATCGGAACCCAATCTGGTGGTTTATTTGGTAACAATTCCAATACTCAAACCGGAACTACTCAACCTGCTCAGTCAGGTGGATTATTCGGAAATAATGCTAATAAACCTGGATTATTCAACAATTCAACTCCTCAGCAAGGAGGTATGGTCAACAATTCCAATCAAGGAGGTATCCTCAACAACTCCAATCAAGGAGGACTTTTCACTGGTAATAACACCCTCAATCCAAATATCAACAACAACACCGTCAACCCCAATTCTTCCTTATTCTCCGATAAAGACAAGTCGGTGTATACTCCGTCGATAAATGATCAATTGATAAAGATAAAAGAACAATGGGATCCCAATAGCGGCGATTGCAAGTTGAAAACTCATTTCTACAACAAATTGAATGAAAACGATTTACAAATATTATTGAATCAACCTCGGCCCATGAATGAATCTCCTGATGACTGGAATAAAGCCATGTCTGAAAGACCTAGCAATCAGCATTACCCCATCAAGATTACCTCTTTTTCAGATGTCTCCAATAGAATTGAAACCCAATTGGATCACGTCAAGAAGTCTCGGTACTTGTTGAACCTCATCAATGAAAATCAATCGAAATTATCTTCCAAGCATGATTTGGAAAATAGCGTCCGAATCAAAAACTGTAAGGCCAAACACGTGAAATTGTCTCGAAGACTATTGAAACTCGCTACGACTTTGGCGATTTTGAAATTAAGAGGTTATCCGCTCTTACCTGAAGAAGAAGAGATTTCTAAACAATTCGAATTGTTAAATTCCAAATTGAATGATCCGAATAACTCCTTAAGCAAGTTGAACGATTTGTTTGCCAGACTTACGATATTAAAAGAAAAGTCTGACTCTTTGAACTACCAATTCAATAATTCCATCAACTTGATGAATGACAATTTGATAAGCGATAATATAATCAATGACGGATCCATAAAATCTGATGATAATGACCATGATGGAAACCATACCAGTAATGGAGGGGAGAAATCTGACAATAAGGAAGACTCAGACTTGAATCAAAATAACCATGAAGAATTCATCACCAAAATATCCAAGTTGTTATTGAAACAGCAAAAAGGATTGAATTACATTAATGAAATTTTACAAAAAGATTTGGAGTCCGCTAATAAACTCACCAATTGATCCTGGTGTATTGTACTATTATATATTCGTGTATCGTTGTCTATAGAACAAATCATGCATTCTTAGAACTCAGGGGCCCAAAAATCAATCTTGGTAAAATGTTCAAAGTTACATCGTATATCTCTTTTAAGCTGAGAAAGGACTCCAGCTTGATTCAATATCGACGGATGTTCGACATTTATCAAACAAAACGGATTGGTTGCAGTGGCATTAGTAATGCTATACATATTTTGGTACCTGACGCTATCATTAGTCAATTTGTGGTTGAATCGGATCTGGCTGTTTCCGTCTAAATATCGCTTATCATTGTGAATATATTGGTATTTCGGTATAGCAACTATTCGGTTCAAGTATTGGTTAATCTGGGCCCGCATCGCTGTTATTTGGTCGAAGTCCTCTTCCAGTGAATCCACAACTTCTTCAAATGGGTCTACAGACTTGGACCGGGACAAATTGAAATTGATTTGCAACGAGTTATCATACCCAATAAGTTTTTTATCGATAACAAATGACTGGATCGGCGCTATTCGAAGGAGATTTCGGTATATGTATTGGATTTCTTGCATTTTGGCCGGTGCCGGCGTCAAGTACGCTTTCTTCCGTAGAGTATAGCTTTTAGCAGACATCTAGTGTTCGAAAGGTAGTTTAACTTGTCTTCCTATATAATTATCAGTTCTCAGGCATCGCGCGCTCGAGCCCGATTAGGCAATGATATTACTGCAAAATGTTTGATGGTGATGAAATATTTATAAATGATTATTGTCTTTATTTGTTATATTGTGTAGTATTGATGAGGTAAAAGAAAACAAGAAACTAGTGGGTACTGTGGGTAGCCTGAAATTATTAGGATTAGAAGTGCTGATGAAAATCAAACCTTTTAAATTGTTGTTAATGATAAAATAAAATTGTGAAATTCACATAATTGTGTTTCCTTTCTTCAAGTACGTTTTATTTTATTTCCTCTTAAATTATTCTAATGCTGTTCATTTTATCTTCCTTTAGTTTATTTTACTGCTATTTATTTTATTGCTATTTATTTTCATTTCTAGCAGGTGGTTAATACATCAATAATGATTTGTTTACCTGTGAGACTACCCGAATTTTTATGCGTCTTAATGGAGCTTTCTAAGGACATCTATACCTAAATAAGAACCTTTATCACTAATATTCCACCTCGACTCATCGATAGTCACATAAATTGAATCCCATAGAAAATCCCTTGCTGTTATCTATTGTTGTCCCAGGATTTAAATCCGGCCGCATCGAACGAATTCCGACCTGAGTCGCATTCTAACATAAACTGATTGATAACTTAGCTACTGCAAAACATATGACTTATGAAGAATCTTATAGATCGGCTATCGGAGAAGTTGAACCGACCCGTTAACGAGAACTTTATCAATTCCTTATCATCGCACGCTCGAAGCCATGACAACAATGCGTTTGTTCTGTATTGTAATATATTGGGCCTAACAGACTCCGACTTTGCTTCAGAGATATATAACATCTTGAACCACAAGACTGTTGAATCACCACAAAACACCATACATATCGTTAAGCAAGAGACTGAAACCATTCTGGGTCCTAAAAACAAGAAGAAAAAGCTCATTTCGTTCGACGATGACCTCGATGGGCTAGATTCCCCAAATTTGAAACCTAAGAAGTCAGCTATTTCTACGTTTAAAAAGATCAAAAAGGAAGATGCCTTGAAGTTCAAGGAACCTAATGATAGTAAGATGTTAAAACCAGACCCCAACATAAAATCAGAATCTTCTGAACTCCGAGGAACCGTCAAGCAAGAACCTTCCACTCAACATGCTTCCCCAGTCAAACTAGAGCCCCAGGAACAGACAGAAATAAAACCAAAAATAGAACCATTGTCCAGTTCAGAATTGGCCCAGCTAGAGAAATTCTCGCAGAGCGTAAAACTCGACTCCCTTGATGATGAAGTCGACTTGGAGAAAGATCGTGAATGGTACATGGCAGATGAATACCAAGAACCAATTTATGACGATTTAGATGCCCAAAAGCCAGCAAAGGTCACTCCAAAACCAGCTCCCAAGAAGAAGTCAAAAACCGGGAATGGTGGAGGTTTCGACCAGTATGGACAGTATTATGACTTGGATCATGAGCAGTCTTCTAACGAGAATGACATCTCTAGTATTCCAATCAGTTCACATTTCCTTATTCCGCCATTTTTGGACGAATTCTCTGACTACTTAAGTATCACCATGAACGATGGGAACACGAACTTTTTGAAAGGAGTAACTAAAACAGTTGACCCTGTGAAGAATCCAAATTCCCATTTGGCGATTATGGCAAAGCAAGGCAGTATGGTTGTGCAAGAGAGAAGATCTAATCGAGAGAAAATGAAACAGGCAAAGGAACGATCCAATATAGCCGGTACTAAATTGGGAAATATCTTGGGTGTAGATGATGATGATGAAGAAAATGCTCCACCCAAAACTGAAGAAACGGTTGACGAAGAAAATAGGTACACAGCTACTGCCATAGACATCCAAAGAAAATCTCTTCCGGTTTACTCTGTAAGAAACGAGTTGCTTCAGATTATCAATGAAAACCAAATTACAATAATCGTAGGAGAAACAGGTTCAGGAAAGACCACTCAATTGACTCAATACTTGTATGAAGATGGGTATGGAAAAAACCTTGCTGCTGACAAGGTGAGACGAATGATTGCATGTACACAGCCCAGAAGAGTGGCAGCCATGTCCGTGGCCAAACGAGTAAGTGAAGAAATGAACTGTAAGCTTGGTGATGAAGTAGGATATTCTATAAGATTTGAAGATAGAACCAGTAAGGATAAAACCATGATAAAGTATATGACCGATGGGATTTTGTTAAGAGAATTGATAGCTGATCCTAATTTGGATAGTTATTCTTGTGTTATAATGGATGAAGCCCATGAAAGATCGTTAAATACCGACATACTACTAGGATTATTAAAAAACTTGGTTGTACGACGCAAAGATTTGAAGTTGATTATAACATCTGCAACCATGAACGCTGATAAGTTCACCACTTTCTTTGGCAATGCTCCTCAATTCAAAATTCCTGGTAGAACATTTCCAGTTGAAGTGTTCTATAACAGGTCTTCTACTGACTATGTAGACTCAACGGTTAAACAAGTGGTTACGATTCATCTTGATAACTTGAATGAGAATAGAGAAAGTGATGGAGACATTTTGGTGTTTATGACCGGTCAAGAAGATATAGAAGTGACTTGTGAATTAATTCAAGAAAGGCTAGACCAACTAGAAGGAATTCCTCCGCTTGACATATATCCAATCTATTCTACTTTACCAGCAGACTTGCAGAAGAAAATCTTCAATAAGTCAAATAAACTACGCAGAAAGGTTGTGGTGGCTACCAACATTGCTGAAACGTCTTTGACTGTGGATGGAATCAAATATGTCATAGATTCAGGGTTGGTCAAATTGAAGGTATATAATCCCAAATTGGGAATGGATGCTTTACAAGTAATTCCTATTTCCCAAGCAAACGCCAACCAAAGAAGTGGTAGAGCTGGTAGAACAGGTCCTGGTAAGACATTCAGATTGTACTCGGAAAAAGAGCTAAATGAAGACTTGAATTTAATGCCCATCCCAGAAATCCAGAGGACAAATCTCAATAATACCATGTTATTGTTGAGATCTTTAAATGTCAAAGATGTAGGGAAGTTTCCATTCATTGATCCACCTCCTAAAGATATCATTAGTTATTCGTTATATGATTTATGGACTATAGGAGCATTGAATAATGTTGGTGATTTGACAGACTTGGGCTCCAATATGATTAATTTCCCTATGGAGCCTTCCTTGGCGAAGTTGATTATCATGTCCACTCAAAAAAGATTCCATTGTTCCCAGGAAGTCTTGATAATTGTTTCAATGCTATCGGTGCCTAATATTTTCTTCCGGCCCAAGGAAAGAGCTGATGAAGCAGATATGATTCGAGACAAGTTCTCAGTGGCCGACTCTGATCACTTGACCTTGTTGAATGTCTACAACCAATGGGAGGGTCAATATAATCGATTAAGAAACTTGTCTAAATTAAACGGTTGGTGTAACAAGAACTTTCTTAACAACCGTTCCCTCTTAAGAGCCAAGGATATTAAGAATCAACTAACACTAATTATGATTAAAAAGAAGTACCCTCTTTTCAAAAGTACCTCCGACGAGAATATAAAAAGGTGTCTATGTGCCACATTCTTCAACCAACTGGCAAAGCTATCCAAGCTTAACTTGACCAACACTAATCAGTTGGAATATATTAATCTTCGTCATAGCTTTATGAAGATGTACTTGCACCCAAACTCGGCAATCAACAACTCCCGAACCATGCCGCCAAACTATGTTGTCTATCACGAGCTCATCTTAACCAAGAAGGAATATATGAGCTGTGTTACCAGCGTGGACCCATTATGGCTATTGGAGTATGGATATATCTTCTATGGCGTCAGCAAGCATGACAAGCAGAAATACCTTGACAATATTGATCTAGACTTTGATCTTTTAGATACTCAAGAGTTTGCAGCCATATTAGAAGCAGATCGAGTTAAGACGAAGGCATTGCAACAATCAGCAACAAGCAAGAATCCAGTTTCCAACACGCCGAAGTTTAAATCTAACAAATTCAAGAAATTGAGAGGAATATAGAAGCTAAGAATTAAAGAGCCTCACAATTAAAGGAATTATATTATTTACAGGGTATGTATAAATAGTTGTAGCATAGATGAATCAAGAAAGAACAATGTTATCAATAAGTCTGGCCGTACCAGGAGTTGCTCGCGGAACTTTCACAGCTGTGGAGATAATAGCACCAACGCCAGGCTCCACCACCTCTAAATCAGCCAACGATTCAGGATGACTTATGGCTATATATTCCACGTCAAATCCGGTATTTTCTTTATTCAATGTTTGTTTGATCTCCGATAGTATTTCTGCCGCTTGGACCTTTCCAGCTTTTTGATTGTAATACTTCTCTCCCTTCAATAAAGATTCATAGATTATCGAAGCTTTGTCGCGTATTTCAGGAGACAAGTATTCGTTTCTAGAAGACATCGCCAACCCATTGGCTTCTCTGGTTGTGGGTAAAACCCGAACATTGGTGTTTATTAACAAATCCTTCACAAGGTTCTTAATCACCACACACTGTTGAGCATCTTTCTGGCCAAAGTATATATTTGTAGGATTCACCACATTCAAAAGCTTTGTGACTACTGTTGCCACCCCACGAAAGAACTGGGGTCTTTGTTGGCCCTCTAACTGTTCAGAACATCCTAAAACAGACACAAAAGCTCCTTTCTGCTCTGAGACATGTGTGGTGATTCCTGATGGATACATTTCAGATATCTTCGGCACAAACACAGCATCTACCTTTCTTTCTGCTGCTTGGGCCTCTAGAATCTTCAAGTCTCCTTCAAGAGTTCTGGGGTAAGCATCTAAGTCTTCATGGGGAGCAAACTGGGATGGGTTGACGAATATCGACACTATGGATTTATCGTTTTCTTGTAATGATTTATGAACTAATGAGCAATGACCAGGGTGTAAAGCTCCCATTGTAGGGACAAACCCCACCGATTGTTTGGCATAAATTGCATTTAAACGCCATTGCCTAACTTCCTGGACTGTTCTTAGTATATTAATCCTTGTCATGCCGTAAGTATTTGCTGCAGTATAAGGTATCGTATATTCTAAGCTACCGCGGTGGAAAATTTTCACCGTACGACGCACAGTGCGACGCGGCGCAAGCGGCACCGTAGCATTCGCACGCGAGCAAAATTGTGGAGATGCTATTGAATATCCCCAGATCTTGGGCTGAAAATTGGACTAAATTGACCCAAATTTCAACCATTACTCCCTAAACCCAACACCATCATTAAAGCCAAGTCTCAGCTTCTAAAACCTCCTGAAACCCATAAAATCCTAAACCTCATCTCATCTCATCTACTACTACCAGCCCCAGGCGTGCGTGCCCATGTCCTATCGCACCAAATAAAAAATTTCTGATCACCCCTTGCAAATACGAACCATCAAGGCATTTGTATCTGAATTACCCTCTGTGGTGTCCTCGGTCAGCTCCCTTTGTACCTGTTATCATTATTTCAGATTCTGCCTTGTATTCCCCCTTGAATTCCGACCTTTATCGCACAATTCTGGCCGTCACTCGCATAATTCGCTCGGTCAACAACATCGCTAGTTTTTTCAGTTCTTGGTTTGCGTTTGTTTCCTTTTATCTTTATCCTTTCGGCGAAGTCCTCCTGTCTTGGATATGCAGGGCCATTCTGCCAAACCCCGTGATCTTGATCCCGGTAATGATATGTCTGCCTACACACATGGTCTGTCACACCCTCCAAATTCCGAGTCTCCAGTGACAAATATGGGTCCTAAACCCGACGCCAAACCTGGCCATATGCCCCCAGGCGACTCTCAGCATCAACATGGAGATTTTGACCATAATTATATGGATTCTCAGTGGGCAAACTCGTTGTTGATGGACCCTAATCACGAGTTACTATACGATATGGAATTCCCTCCTCATATAGACGGAGCTACTCCCGCCAACAATATTGTCCAGACCATCCAATACCAGAATCACGTTTCTCCAGATTTAAGTAATGAAGACCATAATACTCCGCCGATGTCCGGTTCTATTCCACGACCAAATTCCATACCACCAAATCAGAATAATCCTGGCGATGCTTCCAATTCCGCCATAAATATCCAGCCACGGCCTGCTTCATCACAACCAATACAACCAGCACCTAGCAGTTCCAACGGCGGCCCACAATCAGCTGCAAAAACAGCAAAAAACAGTACTAATAACAATAAGACTGCTCCCAATCCAACCCCCACAAGACAGACAAAAGGTAGAAGGCCGTGTGATCATTGTAGGCGTAGGAAAAGTAAATGTGTGTTGATTCCCGGCACCAACAATTGCGTCCAGTGTGAAGCAAAGTCCTTACAATGCACGTATGTGGGTCAATCGATAAAACGGAAGCCTATAGCAATTCCAGAAGAAGATGAACTGCCCAGTAAAAAGGTCAAACAAGAAGATGGCGATAAGATCGTAGCACCAAATGTGCCCATCCGGGACGTACAACCGGTCCAGGATTATTCTTCCATGCAAAACTCATTACTTAAGAAGACCCTTTCACTACAATTTCCTCGGTCAAGTTTTTATGTGGGGCCCAGTTCATTTATATATGATATCAATTTATTGAATTTGATCATTGAAGCCCAGAACAAAAACCACCCTCAACCTCCAAATAATACCGGGAAAATCGAACAAATCAATCTTAGTGATTCCATTTCATTGCGGAAGGTCAGTGAAGAAACTCAGTTCATTTTGAAAGACGACCAGTCTCCTCATTCTTACCAGGCCATGTCCAATGATGTCGACACAATAGAGAAGTTTGTGGCTCCTCATGGACAAATATTGATTGATTTATACTTTCGAATTGTTCATCCATCTTATCCTATTTTGCATAAGAAAGTGTTTTTGGAGAAATATTCCAGAACCCATCGAGAATTCAGTGCACCTTTATTAGCTGCCGTCTATGTATTGGCTATTCAATGGTGGGACTATGATCCATCATTAAACCGGTTTCCTAAACCTAAGGTGGAACTTATTTTGAAAATTGGCCTTAACAATTATCTTTCAGAGATCTTGAAACGGCCTAAATTGAGTGCTGTTCAAGCTGGATTGCTATTATTGCAGTGTAAGCATATTGTGAGAGTCGGCAAGACTCAACGTGAAAACCAAGATACAAATAATGTGAATAATACCAGCCAAACTCAAACTATTGATGATCTTGGATATAGTGATTGGGTTTTATGTTCACAAGTCATCTCTCTAGCAGAAGAACTTGGCTTAGGTCTTGATTGTACTGACTGGAAGTTGCCTAAATGGGAAAGAGGATTAAGAAAGCGATTGGCCTGGGCTGTCTTTGTCGAAGATAAATGGCTATCATTGAAGAACTCGAGACCGTCACATATTCATAGCATGAACTGGATAGTTACCTCGTTGGCAGAGGAAGATTTCCCGGAAAAACATGGCGATGGAGATCTTAAAGAGGGTTCTTCCGACATTGATAACGGTAAGAAGATTTTCATGTATTTAATCGAATTATCCAACCTTTTATCTGATATCTTAGACTCGTTCTATTCCATGAGGGCCATGAATGATTTGAAAGATGATATCACCGAAACTCTCAAACTTGCCAAACCAATTCAATTGAAGTTAAGAAACTGGTATCATTCATTACCACTTGAATTGCAAATGAGTTCGGTTCAACCAAGAAAGTTGTGTTCTAACGGATACCTTCAATTGGCATACTTTGCTACCGAGTTGACTTTGCATCGGAAAATCATCACCATCATATATAACCAGTCTGCTGCTGGCAAACCTCCTTCTGCTGCATTGATAAATGTTTGTAGATCTGCTGCTAAAACCAGACTTTTGGCAGCGATAGAATTTGTCAGAGACTTGA
This sequence comes from Yamadazyma atmosphaerica, assembly GCA_030574775.1. Lineage (NCBI taxonomy): Eukaryota > Fungi > Ascomycota > Pichiomycetes > Serinales > Debaryomycetaceae > Yamadazyma > Yamadazyma atmosphaerica. Next base: position 251,635 of record JAJMFQ010000015.1, on the reverse strand, counting down.
AGCCAGAACACATTCATTCCTTCTGGCATTCGTCTGCTGCTTCCAACTTCACGTTGATTGGAACCTTTGCCAGTATTTTGTTTGCCTCGGCTCAATCCAAAGAAGAGTCTCTTTTCTACAGAGATCAGATTTTCAACTATCGATGGATCCTTAAGATATCTTCAAAAGGATTTGATCAAGTTGGAGATGCATTGCAACAATTGGATTTGGTGTTGAATCATATTCCTGGCTTACTTAATGAGGGCCATGATGTTCCATTGGTAGTACCTAATGTCCAAGATGTGCCTATTCAAAGACCCGACTCCACTCAATCAGCTCAAAGACAAATGTCCACTTCATCACTCAGTCCATTCACGTCTATTTCCAGTCCTAACAGCAACATGTATCCATCAAATTCCGCTCAACCACAATCAGCTAAAAGATCTAAAAGTCAATCATCAACCACAGCACCAGCACCAAATCAACAGTCCAAGAATAGTAACTCCCCTCAATCATCACAGGGATTATCCCCCCGAGAAATGAACAGGAACAGACTCAATTCGTTCAACAATTCGTCCATCGACTCCAACTCGCCCAAAACCATCAAATCCAAACCCAGCAGTCCCAACATCAACAAGTCTCCCCTCAGTAACCGCAACGGCGACTTGAGCTAGGACTATGTATATAAAACGTCTTTATGTATTTTACTTCTACTATCTAGTGTATAATATAAATTTTTATGAACCACCACTAAACATATAAACGGTACATATACAGTTTTCATCATCAATCAAAAGCAACTAATCAAAAGGAGTCAAATAGGCTTCGGCAATCACTCTGGCTCTGGCATTAAGGAAAAGCTTCATTTCACTGATTTCTTTATCCACCTCTTCCATGAATTCTATGATGAAATCTACCAATTTATCCTTCAACATCTGTTCAGTATGGAAATTGGTGATCAAAAATGATATATCATAGCCTTTAATTGGAACTCTCCTTAATATAAAAAAGTTCTCTGCTCTGGAAGTCAAGAATCTCGTAAACTGATGAACCAATATTTGTTCGATTTCGTCTGCTTGTTTGATCTTTATAGAAACACGAATGGAATTCACAGATGGTTCAATCAACACTTTTTCGTTTTCATTTCTGGCTATCACCATTGGATTCAATATTAATTCGGGATTGTGGGAGTTGTCCACTTCGATTTCGGGCCGATTATGTCTTTCGACTAATTGTGAGGAGAAATCCTCCAAACAAATGGCGGCGGTTAACGACGATCTTACGGCGGTTAAGTATGGTTTCAATGATTGTGACTAGGGATGTTAGTATTGACTAATTACATTGTGGTGGACGGTACTTACCATTTATACTGGTTGCTTTAGCTGGCGATTTCATCCGTAAGGTGCGCGCCTTTTGGTCATATACTTGTAGTTAGTATGTACTACTTACTATATACTAGTACTAGTTACTGCTAGTTACTGCTAGCTACTGCTAGTTACTGCCAGTTACTAAGTCACTACTAGATACCACTAATCACTACTACTATTTGCATTGTTCTATCAGTCACAATCTACTTCAATAATCGAGAACCATCGGTTTCCGCTTCTTCTCAGTATGCGATCGTTTTGATTCTGACTCCTGCTCATTTTCATTTCTTCTTTTGACTTGTGTTTGACTTCTTTTGATTTCCCCAGCATTCAATTTGTCTACAAATCCACTGATTGCATCTTTCACGGAGCCGGTGACCGAGACTTCCGAACCAATGTCCGAGACTTCTTGAGTGGTGTCGGACAGCTCTTGAGTAGTACCGGAAACTTCCTGAGTAATGTCGGAAAGCTCTTGAGTAATTGTCTTGATATGTCCATATGGCTCTGTTGGGAGAATCTTCTCTAGTTCAGGGAATATGGTATCTATGTCATAGTCAAGGATAGAATATTGAACATAAGATTCATTTTGTTTGACTTGTTTTAATATTCTTATGGTGTTGTTATCAGACCCCTGGCCCTCTTCGTTACAAATAGTGAATATTGGTTGCTTTTCATAATTATTCAAAAACCAATACGAGAGATTATTATTCCATCTTCTTAGACTCTCGATATTCTCAGATACTTTTTGTTGCTGTTGGGCATCGTAGTTTCTCTTGAGAGTATCAAAGATGATTTCAAGATCATTTTCCCCTTCTTCATTGGATTTTTCAAATTTGAATCCCTTCAATCTTTCATCATTCACGCTAGAGAGTTGTTTCATGAAATGACCTCGATCTCGTAAAAGATTCTTATATGAAAACCTCTCATCTCCTGCACTTGAAAGACTCTTGATGGTACTCTCCACTAAATCAGTCTTAACTTTAACCAATTGAAGTTTCTCTCGTATAACATTCCAGAATAAGTCTACTGGAGTTGATCCATTCCTTCCACAAACTTCTATAAATGCGTCTTCATCTTCTATTATAGGCAATATATCTTCAAATAAGGTATTGGCTTGGATAGGCATTTCTGCTAACAATTTTTTGAACTTGTCTCTGGCTTTGCGGTCTGATCTATAATTCTTCTGCTCTAGTACTTGCACTTTTTGTTGAAGGAGTTTGATTTCTTCCGGAAGCATTTTATCTCCATACAATTGCAATATATCCACTTTATGAAGCATATTAAAGTGCTTGTTTGCCTTGAACCTATTGTCATTGATCAACTTTTCGTACAAACTGTCCCAGTCTTCGCTGCTACTGACCAATGAAGGATTGACTTTTGTTAAATACGTTTCCAATTCCAGAAGCGCTTGATGCTTCTTTTGTTGGAAATCAGTTTCAAATTTGCGTTTCATATCTTCCTGATACTGTTTGAAGATGTCGTAGATTTCTCCGTCGGTCAATACCGCATGCTTGAATATGGGATTCTCTTCCCGAAGTAATCGATTCTTCACACTAAACCATCTCGTATTATGATCCAATTGTCCCTTTTGTCGGTACGACTCCAAAACCAGCAAAAAATTCGTCTTAAATTTGTCTCTGGCGCTTGTTTTGTTAGACATTTCTTGTTTCATTTCATCTATCAAATATTCATCGTATACTCTCTTCCGTTCTAACGCATCAGAAATGGTCCAGTACGAAGGGTGGTTGATGAATCTGGCCATGACGTCTTGAAAAGACCACGTAGAATCCACTTGATTATCTGCCAACAATTTTTTGAACGTTTCTGTCCCTGGTTCTTCTTGAGGAATAGATTCTTCACTCACTGGCTCCTTCTCCAGTACTATAGGTTTTGCTTCAAGCTGCTTTTTGATCTTGCTAAGCTCGGAATCATGGTCTCCCGAATCTGCGATACTTTTTTCATTTATTTGTTGTGTTGTCCCCTCGGAACTCTTCACAATTCCGTTCGGTTTCTCCCATGTCGTTTCTTGGGTTTTGGCATTATAGTAATACTTTTCTCCTTCGTCCGTAGTGAATTCCTCCCATTCCTCGCCATCCTCCAATTCAGGATTAGTCCAACTGCTTTCTTGTGTGGTGGCGTTGTAATAGTAGGTGTTGCCCTCGTCATCCTCGACTTTCTCCCACCCTTTGGCGTCTGGCATGTTACTGGTGTATTATCAAATATTGGAGATGCGATTTTGAAGATCCAGCCTCATGTGCGGGTAACCTTCAACGGCATCTCCGTGGAGCTGGATATGAAAGTGTTGGAATATAATGAAGAAACTAGAGTCATATAGACCATGGTGTGATATACTGTGAAGCTCAATACATTTCCTGAGAAAAGCTTGTAAAATCGTGACTTTTGTGGTGTTTTGTGTAAGGTGTCTCTCGATGCTGCAAAAGATGCTCGAACTTTTTTGCAGCCACAAATATCTGATAAAAGAACTTGTGACAAACTCGATTTGTTTAGTCTAGTTTCCATTTAACTGATCTATAACAATGACGGTAGCAAAGATTGTGTACCTGATTGACGCCTTGCTTAGCTTGAGAACATCGGAGGTGATTGATATTAGAAGTGAGTTCTCAAATGACATACAAAATCTACGTCGCAGAGATAAACCAAAGCCCAGACCATATATTATTCGGCCCACTAACCAAAAACATCCTGTAAAGCCATATATTAACTCTTCACCTTATGCTTTTTCAGATCCGTCAACTTTTCCTATCATTGTTCCGAATTTAGAATACTTCAAGAAACCCTACAACTATGCAACTAACACACCTGGGAATTTTGTTAGAGGGAACGATCAGGGACCTTTGTTCAGATGGCCGCAACTTCCTTCTAACTGTAAGATCATGAAATCTGAGCCAGGTATGCCAATTCCTCTAGGAGCAGTACGGATCCCTGCTTCTTTATTTAGACCACAATTGGACTCAAGAGAGGCTTTATTGACTCATTCGGCATATGTTCCACGTTTCCGGAACTTTTCACCGGTTTTAAGGCAATCTGAATTGAATAATATGCCTATTCAGCAGCCTATGAATACTTCTCCGCAACCAATAATTGCAACTGAGAAGGAAAAGTTCCCTAATCCCTCGACCCAAACTACATCAGAATCTTTCAATTCTAAAAACGAGTCGATAGAAAATAATAGTTCCAGTGTCAAGGACAATACTAGTCCTTACTCTACTCTAGGATCATCATGCGATAGCTACAATATCCAGATCCAGCTTCCTAAATAGAACTACTATAATTTAATAAAAGTTGCAGCCATTATCACCGCAGCGCGAACTTTGAAGATGGATTTTTTTCATCGCTCGAAGCTGATCTTTCAGGAACCAACATGGCGCCAGAAGCCACCTCTGATCAAGAAGAACCAGAATGGGTTGACCTAGAGGTTAAAATGTATGTAACGTTTCTAAATGTGCAAAAACATCGATTAAGTTTGAAATACTAATCAATTTAGTGTGTTTGATGATTTATATCTCAAGCAGCATCAGGGAATTTTAGATGAGGTACAACTAGATCCACTTGTGTGGACGGCGATAATTTCGGGAGGCATGACCAAATTATATGGTCTTGTAGGACTGTCGTTATATTATACCCTTGAAAAGTTGGAATCTCAAGGGTTAAAGGCAATAATACGAGTCATGAAAGAAGACGAGAAGGTATTTTTGAATAGCTTTTTTACTCATAAATTCAAGTTGAGCAGCTACTATGGGGGATCTGTGGATTGTGAATGTTATGTGGGACATATAAAGTCGAGTAAAGTATGATTTTTCCTGTGGCTGTTCACTTTCTGCTGTTCAACTGTAGCAGCTACTTGTATATAGTTTACATGAAGTTTGTCGCTTCATTACGAGGACTATTGCCATTAAAATCTGTGAATAGATAATGAGCAATTTCTACTGTATCATATAGTAATAAAACATCACTGGGTTATCAATTTTGTCTACTGTACTCTCATTGTCTTCTCATTACATTCTACTGTACTCTTCACTATATTTTTATATTCCCTGTATTCCTTACTGTGTTTCTAACTACATTGCCTACTACATTCATTACCAATATCTTACCATACTCCATCTCATACATTCACTATACTCTCACCCATTCACCATATTCACATAACTCCCCCTTAGATTCTTATGATCTCATTCTCAGCCTTGCAGCGCGAACCTTGAGATTCAACGAATTGATTATATCACTGAGTACCATTGACACCAATTGATACTGTAATTGAGCATCGTGGTAACATGAAACTTGGTACGGCTAGTTGGCTGTGGATTTTTCTCCACACGTTGTTACTAGGAAGAGTTCTAGGTGCTGAATTTGAGCCGGCAATTAGTGTAACCAAAGCTGAATCTGTAGCCAGTCAATTGCTTTATTTCGATGATTCTGCCACTATTCTAGCTTTAAGAGACCACCAGCTCTATTTTTCAAAAGACAAAGGGGTCAAGTGGGAAGTGAACAAAGATATTGGCAAGGATGAGAAGCTTATAGCCATTCAAATGGATTCGTTTGATCTTTCCAGAGCTTATGTGTTTACTGCTGGACATAAACAATATTTCACTACTGATAAGGGAGAGTCATGGTCTTCTTTTGAAATCAAAGACTTGAAGAAATCCAGATTTGAAATGGGGTATCCTCCTAAAGTGTTACTGAATGCGGCTAATCCATCGTATGCTATGATTGAATATTACCAATGTGAAGACTTGTTCTTTAGTGAGAAATGTGAACATAGTTTTTACTTTACAAAGGATGGGTTCAAGTCTGATCCTCAGAAGTTGGATATTAAGGCTGCTGCTTGTAACTTTGCCAGGTCCAGTAGCAGTTTTGAAGCGGCCAAACCGGAGACGATTTATTGTGTGGAGAATAACTTCAATTCCTTTGGTCATATTGTGGAGTCTAATTTGGTCAGATCTGATGATTTTTTCAAGACAAGAAAGAACTTAAATAACCAATATTCCAAATCCGGACGTTTGATCGAGGTGAGAGTTGAACAGAACTTTTTGATTGCCATAGTTCAGAATGATAAATTCAATAAGAGATCAAAAGTGACATTATTGATATCTAAAGATGGAGACAATTTCCTACCAGCTGACTTGAAGATCGATGTGGCTTATGGATTGATGACATTCTTAGAATCTTCGCCACTGTCGTTGTTTCTCTCTGTAGCGGCTTATTCCAGTATGTTCAACCAGGTAGCGTTATCTACTGTGTATGCTTCAGACTCCTCGGGTTTATCGTTTGAAAAAGTCCTTGACAACGTCCAGGGCAGTGCCTTTTCAAAAGCTCAGACTATTGACGGGGTTTGGCTCGCTAATGTGGTTGAAGATGGCAAGGAAAATAATGATGAGGGAAAAGATAAACCTTTGATTGATTTTCTCACCGGCGTAGGAATGAACAAAGATGTCAAGACCCAAATCTCTTTTGATGATGCAAAATCTTGGGACACTTTGGTAGTACTTGACGATGACAATTGTAAGCATGAATCTGGTTGCTCCTTGCATTTATTAACTCCTTCAGAAAGAGACGGGGCTGGAAATTTCGTCACCGGACCTACCCCTGCTATCTTGATGGGAGTAGGTAATACTGGAGAAAAACTTGATCATGATCTCGACAAAATGAGAACCTATGTATCTCGTGATGGAGGGGTGAGCTGGAAGTTGGCTATTGACGAAGCATGTCTTTTTTCATTTGGTGATTTGGGGAACATTATTGTTGCAATGCCATTCCACGCCAAAGATGATTCAAGTTCTAAGACCTTATACTATTCTTTGGACCAAGGGTTGAACTGGGAAAAGAAAGAACTTGAAACTGCTGTATTTCCTTTGGATCTTACTACCACTATCGATGGAACTGGTACGGCGTTTTTGTTATCAGGAATGCTTGATAGAACTCCCGATAATCAATTTGATAACGAATATAGTGAAGTGGTTTATGCTGTGGACTTCAGTGATGCTTTTGGTGGAAAGAAATGTAAAGATAGCGATTTTGAAGAAGTTTATGCTAGGAAAACTGTAGATGACAAAAAAGCCATTTGTGTCTACGGACACCGGGAAAAGTTCAAGAGAAGAAAATCTGATGCTAAGTGTTTGGCAGCAACTTTGTATGAAGATATCACTGTTTTTGATGAAGCTTGTCACTGTAGTCAACATGATTTCGAATGTGCTCCTGGATTCAAACGTAATCCCAAAGATGCCACTGTTTGTGAGCCCAATAAGCGTCTTATATCCGATATGTGTGCTTCTAAGAAGGTAAAACAATTGAAACTTCCTGATAAAGTGTTGGTTGCTGGAAATGAATGTTCTATGAATAAGAAATCCCTTAGTGATTTTGTCACGGAACATACGTTGAAATGCTCTGACTATGTTGATGAAGATGATAAGCATCATTCTACTAACAAGAAGATTCAAACCCATAGGTTTGAGTTTGAAGGGTCAATGAGAGAATACACTTATTTTGAACAAGGGGAAAATTACAACGGAGAAAACATTATTGTTCGTACTACTGATAATAGACTCTTTGCTTCTCGAGATGGAGGTCTGGAATTCGTTAAAGTGCCAATTTATGAAACTATCACAGCATATTTCATGGGATACGTTCCAGGACAAATTGTTTTAGTCAGTGAAGGTGAACGGATTTTCATTTCCTTGGACTCGGGTAACACCTATACCAAGTACGAGGCGCCAACGGCTCCTAATCCTACTTCCGTGGCCATATCTTTCCATAAGAATGATACTGACCAATTGATTTGGTATGGGTCAGACGATTATCTGTCTTGTACTACGGATCCTTATAATAAGGATTGTCATATCAAGAGTTATATTACCAAAGATGGAGCTGAGTCGTTCACTGCTTTGCGTGACGATGTGGTTAAATGTGATTTTGTTTCTCCCATCTTCAACAAGGAGAAATCCAATAACGATAGTATGATTTTCTGTTCCGTGGTAGACAAGAAGAAGAAACAAATCAACTTGGTCTCCACCACTAACGACTTCAAAGATGAAAAAGTAGTGGCTGAGAACATTGTAGGGTATGCAATCTCGGGAAACTTCATTGTGGTTGGAAGTGTAGATAAAAAGAAGCAAACTTTGACTGCTTTAGTTACGGAGGATGGTGAGACGTTTGCTGATGCTGCCGTTCCACACGATTTGGATGTTGATATCGAACAAGCATTCACGATATTGGACTCTGAAAGTGGATCGATGTTCATGCACGTGACTACTGAAACCAAAGACAATTTCGAATATGGAGCCATCTTGAAATCCAATTCAAACGGGACGAACTATGCGTTATCATTGGATCATGTCAATAGAAATGGTTTGGGATTTGTTGACTATGACCGGATTGAAGGCATTGAAGGGATTTTAATAGCAAATACCGTTGAAAATTACCATGATAAGAAGACCAAAACAAAAAAGTTGAAAACCCAAATATCTCATAATGATGGAGGCGAATGGAATTATCTTTTACCTCCATCGATTGATTCCAAAGGTAAAAAGTTCAAATGTACTGGTAAAACAGTCAAGGAATGTTCTCTTAACTTGCATGGATTCACTGAGAGATCTGACTACAGAGACACATTTTCGTCTTCGTCAGCTATTGGACTCATGATCGGTATAGGAAATGTCGGGCCATATTTGACTGACAAGAAAGAAGGCTCGACGTTTTTAACCAGAGATGGAGGTATTACTTGGAAGGAAATCAAAAAAGGAGTACATATGTGGGAGTATGGAGACAGAGGAAGTATTTTGGTCTTAGTGGAAGATGGAAAAACCAATAAAGTGACATATTCTTTGGATGAAGGCGATACCTGGAAAGACTACAAATTCACCAAGGAGGAGGTTGACATCAAGGACATTGCAACAGTGCCTAGTGACAATTCTAGAAAGTTCTTAGTATTCGCTGAAGACAAAGGTAATACCGTTGGATTCTCTCTTGACTTTACTGACATATACGAAAAGCAATGTCAATTGGATTTGGATAACCCTAATAATGATGACTTTGAATATTGGTCTCCTAAGCATCCTAACATGGCAGACAATTGTTTATTTGGACATGAAGCTAAATATTTAAGAAGAGCCTCTGGTCATAACGACTGCTTCATAGGAAGTGCTCCATTAACTGATGGGTTTAAAATCACCAGAAATTGTTCGTGTACCAGAAGAGACTATGAATGTGATTATAATTACTTCAGAGATAATGATAATACTTGTAAATTGGTTAAAGGGTTATCACCATCTGATCACAAGAAAGAGATGTGTAAGAACAACGTATTCCAGTATTTCGAACCTACGGGATACAGAAAGATCCCCTTGTCTACTTGTGAAGGAGGTAAGAAGTTTGATTCGTTTGTTCCAAAACCATGCCCTGGAAAGACCAGCGAGTTTAACAAATATTACGGAAGAGAGTTTGGATTTTTCAGTTTCCTTTTGATTATTGGATTCCCTATTGCAATCTTTGTATTTGTCACATGGTTTGTTTATGACCGAGGAATCCGTCGTAACGGAGGATTCAAGCAGTTTGGTCAAATCAGATTGGATGAAGATGAGTTTGATTTCCATCCAATAGAGAATAACCAAATAGACAAGGCCGTCAATTCAGTGGTGAAAGGAGGGATTTTCGTGGCTGCTACTTTGATTGCCTCTTTCAAGACCTTAAGGAAACTTGATAAAGTGTTATTTGAAAAAATCACATCTCAACTATTCAGAGGTAGAGGCAGCAGAAGAAATTATGTTAATGTGCCAGACCTAGATGAAGAAGAGGACGAATTGTTTGGTAACTTTAGAGACAATTACGACGAAGAATTGCAGCAGGGAGACACTGAACTACACCAGAACTTTCAGGATGATGACAACAATAAGCCTAGCCCTTCACAAAGTGACTTAGATGTTGAAGAATCCAACAATATCGATGCTGATGCCAGGTTATTTGACATTGATGATCATTCCGATGGTGAAAGTAGAAACTAAAATAAAAAAGTATAGAAGAATATACATGTATTGTTTACGACCAGCAACGCTGTAGTGCCGATAGTGTTGATAGTAGCAGAGATAATGAAAAAATAAAAAAAATAAATTAAAGGTGTGGCACGGACAGGACTTGAACCTGCAACCCTTTGAGTTGGAATCAAAAGCTCTGCCAATTGAGCCACCGCACCATCCTTAGTTAGGAAGAGAGCAACGTTAATTAAGTAGATATAGCTCGAAAAGTTTTTTGCTTTTTGCTGTTGTAGTATGGTTATTATGGCATATATGACACCAGTTTTTGATAATATCTTTTATATAAGATAGTTTATTGTATTGAAAAGAAAAAAAATAAAAAAATAGAGAAAAAAAATTAAAAAAAAAAAATTAAAAAAAAAAATAAAAGAATAAAAAACAAAATTGGCTTTATTTAGTTCCAAACAAATCTTTGAGTTCACCAGAGATGCAAAAAGTCCTTCTAAGTCTTTTTGTAGCTAGTTTTTCATCTACAGAAGCATATATATTTGCATAAAATGCCCCAGGATTGGGTGCAAAATTTTGTGTTGTACCTCACTAGCTCGTCCCAAAACTAAGTGTATATTTTAAGGTTATACAAAAGAAAGTAATACAAATGATGCAGTAAGTAACAAAGAAGAAATTTTGAATGTGTTGGCTGATTCAGTAGAAGAAGTTTCATCATTGTCATTTTCGTTAGAATTTTCCAGAGAAGTGGATTCGCTGGTGTCAGCATTAGGAGATGCAGTGTCTTCAGCATCAGCAGATGTACTTTCTTCACCAGATATGCTAGTTTCACTTTCACCAGACATGGTCTCTTCAGATGCACTGTCATCCAGAGTAATTCCATCCGATTGACCAATGAACCCCTCATCCGTAAGCGAAGAATCAAGAGAAGTTTCATTATGATTGACGCTAGCACTACTATCAAGAGATGCATAGCTGTGATGCGTTGTCGAATGAAAGCCACTGTTACCGGGATCCGGGATAAGTGAACTTTTGGAGGTGGTTGTTGCAGAACCAAACAAATCAACCGCAGATTCAGAAGTAGTAGCAAACGGATCAATTGAAGACATTTCATCATCCGATCTTGGACCCTCAGTTGGAGTTTTTGAATTCAATGTAGCACTAGGGATTTTATCAGAGACTGTGTAGATATCTTCATTTGCATCGACTTCCCCGTTGTTAAGAAAAATCAACCCCAAAGATAATTGCTTATCTTCATAATCATACACGGCGTAGGTCCTGGATAAAGTAGGAGAACCCAACTTATTGTAGTTTTCATAATTTGAAAAAAGGCTCAAATAACAATTATCATTGTATTCTTGAACAACAAGATCTGAAAGGTCGACGTAATAATGGACATCTCCGAAAAAGAATCCAAGCAGTTTATTTTTCAATTTCTTACAACTTGCATAATTAGGACTTTCGAAGTATTGGTTCTCTTCATCATATTTAATATCAAACTGCTCTGCAAGCTTTGTGAACAACTCAGGTGCAAGGTAAGTCTCCAGAGAAAAGAAATCCAACACCGTAGTATAATTACTAGAATCAGCTACCATTTCAAGCGGTCCCACCGAATCATCATTGTCTACCACCAAATAATCCATGACAATCCCCCATTGCTTAATAGGCTCCTCTTTTCCAAATGACAACGGGTTATAAAGATTATAAGTCGTCAATCCTCCTTGGGCAAGTTTCTGAGTGTCAATTCCTCCAAATAACACCGAACGAGTTTTCTTTTTAAGACTGGTAGAATACACTGAAAACACCGTTTTGGCCAATTTCCCAGACTGTTTCAATGCCTCTAAAAAGTTGGCATAAGTATAGCCATCATCACCTTGGTTGGTGGATTCCGCTTCCGGGAACGCAAGACCTACTTGTCCCGTGTTTCCTCCCCGGTAAGAAATTCCGGCAAAACTGTATTCCAAACTGAAAGAATCAGAAGAAAGCTTCACTTGGTCAGTACAATAATTTCCTGTCTTTACTTCACCAAAAAAGTCAGCCAATTTATAATGGGGGGCCGAATCATTGGCTTGAAACTTATCAGAATCGTCTGGAAAATAAACATTCTGGGTGGGACATACATCATCTTCACCACATGAGCCGTCATATGTGGGGACTACAGTATCAGCAGCGGTAATATTAAACCGGAGCGAGACATCACTGTCACCAACTTCCTGTCCGGCCCAGCAGAAGTCATCAGAACCACAAGCATCTTCAAGTTTATACACTTGTCCTTTGGCGGTCACCAATGGCAGCACCAACAACCCAATGAATATTGGAGTGAACTTCATTGTGAACATCCAAGCGAAGAAAATAAAATGTAAAATTAATGGCCTTGCATACAGTTTTATATATTCGCTTCTCGTAAATGGTGGAGTAGATTCTCGTAACCGATAAAATGGAGAAAAGTATGACAGGGAATGATTAAGGCGGAAGAAGACAGAGTGGAATATACATACTGTTTAGACGATGGCAACGTCAGTGGTATCGTAGATGTCAGTAGTATCGGAGACGTCAGTGGTATCGGAGACGTCAAAGATGTCAATGATATTAGAGATGTCAATGGTATCGGTGATCATGATTGAGGCTTCTGCCAAGGCTTTAACATCTGAAGATAGAGCATCGACACACGACCACATGGGAGTATAAGTGTGCTTTAAATGAACCAACCAAGTATATGGATTTTGTTAACACTTACGAGAAATGGTTGTTAATTAAAATGTTTTATTCTACAATATTTTTTTTTTCTTTACTTTTTTTATTCTTTTTTTATTCTTTACTTTATTCTTTTTTTATTCTTTACTTAATTTTTTTTTTTATTTTATTTTTCATTACTTTTTTTTTTGTTCTTTTATTCTCTACGTTTTTTTTATTCTTTTATTCTTCACTTTTTTTTCATCTTACTCTTTGTCTTAAATTCATAGAATCACCATCACCATTGGAATCACGGAATTATGATTTGCTCAGAGATCTTCCCACGGAGGATTGAAGGGATTTGATCACTTGATCATGCTTTAGTTCATAGGTATGTTTTACGTGAGATGCCTAGCTCAGCTAGCTATCCCATATCTCTTCTATGTTTCTCATACTTCATTTATGATTTGCGTGATTTACAAGTTCTCCGATACATGGATACTCCACCATTCATACTACCATTATGTCCATTGTGTCCATTGTGTCCATACTAATGAACTACATCCTCACACTATGGTCAAGCTCTACGCACTAGCTTCCTCTCACTACATGAAAACTCACTATGAATCATTGTGTATTCTTAATTATACATGATATATAACCGTTAAAAAACTAAAACGCTTAAAATTGTAAGGCTTGACCCTTTTGTTTCTTGTTTCCTCCCAATTCAAAGTGCTTACATCTCTTCAAAGACAATTGCAATTTGGTCTTACAGTTAACACATTCTAATCTTAACACAACCTTCTTAGTGGTCTTAGCCTTCTTTTTGAAAACTGGCTTGGTTTGACCCCCGTAACCTCTTTGTTTACGGTCATATCTTCTCTTACCTTGAGCGTATAAAGAAGCTTTACCGGCTTTGTATTGGGTCACTTTGTGTTGGGTGTGTTTACGACACTCTTTACCTTTACAATAGGTTTTTCTAGTTTTTGGAACGTTAACTAAAGGAGTTAGTAATTGTTTTGTATTTATGTGATAATAGTGAGGTGCTGATGTCAAATGTAGTAACTCTGAAGCTTGTTAAGCTCGTTGAAAGCTCAAGAGACTCGTTGAAAAAGTTCATCAAATTCAATAAAACACGTCGGAACAGTGAAAAATCCCGATTTTATTTCCTTTTCTTATTCTTCTCCTCCTTCTCTTCCTTATTGGATTCTTTAGTTTTGGAAAATCTTCAAAAAATTCATAATAAACTTGAAAGTGACTTCTGTTCAATTTTCATCTTCTCATGGAAGTTCTGGTCATGTCTACATCTTTTCACGGAAAACAAACGAATCTTTATGGAGAAAACGGTTTTATTCAACAGGATTGTTCTACTTGTACTCTGCAACCTATCATCTTATTATGTGCTATCCATTACATACCCATTTTGAATAGTATTGATTATGTAGTAGAAGTGAAAAAAAAATTCTTTCTCAAATTCAGTAACAGCGACTTGGCCTGTGCACGTCGGACAGCAAAAGAGCGGTGTGACTGCGAATGAGTTGTGGTGTGCACGACTGGTTGAAATGAGATTGGTGCGGCTCAGATGGCTGCAAAACTTCAAGCTGTTGACTGTTGGCTGTTGGCAAAGCTGTTAGACTTACAAGCTTGACAGCTTATATGTTAAACTTGTTAGTTGTCAGAACTATAAGCTGTTGGAACTATAAGCTGTTAGGCTTATATGTTAGAACCATTAACTGTTAGAACTATTATTCTCTATTAAAACTACCAGCTTTCAATTTGCTGCGCTCTTAGTGTACTACTCCTAGAGATCATATTACAAGCTAGTATATATTGAACAATATTAGAGATAGGTCCTAGTGAAACAATCATGATTGAGTTACAGTATGGTAAATGGTTTTGGTCGAAGTCACGGTACTTTCTGGCTCATCAACACCGTAATAATCGTAATCCACGTCACAAACTCCATCAGATTTGGAGGTGGTGACGTTATCGATTATCCAGGAACCGGTTGAAGAGGGAATATTAGCAGCATCAGTGATGGTAGGTCCTTCAGCAGATGAAGATGAAGCAGTAGCTTCAGTTGAAGAAGTTGCAGCTTTAGTAGCCTTAGGCGAAGAAGCTGGTGTTGCAGTAGACGTAGTAGTGTCTTGTGTTTTCTTCTGAGTGGTTTCTTCATCTTCTGAGCTAGCTGTGGTTGAAGTGGTGGTGTCAGTTTCAGTTGGAATTTTGACATTCTTCGTATCTATAGGAGTTGGTGCAACAGTTGTGTAAGTAACTGGAGTACCAAATACCGTAGATGTCACCGTAGCAGTATATCTGGTTGTGGTAGTAGTATCAGCATCTAATACTGTGTTTGTTATAGTAGACACTTGCCCTTTTACCACCTGCGTATTGGTTATGACATTATGAACGGTAGTAGTCAAATGAACCACCACTGGATCTTCATCATCTCTGATCTGATTATACACCTTGTCGAAAGGAGCCCCGACTGTTCTGGAAACCAAGGAAAAGGAAGCAATGGAATATAATAATTTGGATAATTGCATCTTTATCAATACTGTAAATAATCTGGAATAAAATAAATCAAAAAAAAATCAAAGGAATGACTGGAGTTAACTAAGGAATAAAGAGAGTGACTATAGTTAGAACTTAAGGAATGGAAGCGTAAGGAACGACTGGATTAATTCACTAGGACTATATTGATATAAATTAATATGGATATATGGAGACTAGAAGAAAATAGTTTAGAGGAATCTGTCGCCATTTATAACTTCTGTACCAAGCTGCCTTATTTCACTACCGCTGGTAAAGTTTACGAATTTAGAACCTAATGAGGTTTAATGCGGTTAATTATCTTGGTCACCTTACCACCAAGCTGGAATATGGGCCATCTTGGATGGAAAAGTAGAAAATAACCGAGTCTAATTAGCATTTAGCTGCCTCTTTGGTCCATTGGGCCAGGAATAGTGCATGACTGGTAGAAGACTTCATAGAATAATTAATGCCTTCATAGAATAATTAGTACCTTCATAGAATAATTAATACCTTCATAGACGCAGTGTTTGAAAATTTCTTCTGGCTCAATCTCCCAAAACGTATAACTTTTTCGGTGTTGCTGCTTCAAAGCAAGGCCTTTATCCTGCTCTGCTTCTGGCTGTATCTCCGAAACAGTATTAGCTTATCTTCGTCAAGAAGATGGCTGGCTGCAAAAACAATTTTTCCGCGCGCGCAGTTCCGGACTCAGTTCCGGTCGCTGCGTTGGATCTTGCATAATCAATACCGACGGCTATGACAATGGTGTAATGATCCACTCAACGACCCTGTGGTGAGAGGAATGTAGGGGACAACATGCAAAAGGGGTATATAAAGGAGTATAGAAAGAAAGCGTAAAAGAAAGTATGGAGTCAAAAATATTAGATAATATTGCGACATAGATAATATTGTACGCTATTAGAAAGTATTGTAAGATGCTAGATAATGCTGTGGCATATATAAAGGTGAAAGACGTTAGATAAAGTCATAAGACAACAATATTGTAAGATATAAAAGAAACCATTGGATAATATTGTAAGATATTAGATAAAGCTGTAACTCATAGTTGTAAGACATTAGTAAGTTTCCCATCAGATAATGTTCCCACCTTAAAGCAGATCTGACAAATCTGACATATTAAACAATCTAAACGCCCCCCGCCACTTCCACTATCCGTATCCTACAGACCATCTCCGTCATACAACTGCGGACCCGTTAGGACCGGCTCGGTCCATCGGTGGTAGCGCTTACCGGCTCTATCGCAGTTATACATATATATATATAGACAACTCGATCAAACAACAACTCTGGCCTTCTCCTCTCGTGTGTATGACTTCTTATACTAACTCATGGAAACCATCCCCCGATATGCTTGGATCCCGCTATTCTTCTTCTACTTCGTTATCTAATTTACCTTCGACCTCCAGTCCTTCCGTGGGGATATTAGGCGAAAACAGCCCTCCGTTCAAACGTCGGTCCAGTTCCAGTGTCTTTGCTGACTTCTTTCCCCAGAAATCCCTGCTTCCAATTCCCTTACCCACCGCCAGGCAACTGGTTTGTGCCGCTAAGTCGCACCATTCAAATTCGCATCGCGCTTCCCCCGGCACCCCCGAGAATCCAGAAATCAACATTACCACTGGTTCCGAGACAAACGTCAATTTCGGCTCTACTGAATCCTCCAAGTCATATTTAATCGGTCCGAAGCCCTCACTTGGTCCTCCCAATAGCATTTCTTCCATCTTCAGCCATAGCGTCTCTCGTCCTGTTAATCCTCCAGGGATCTATCACGTTTCCAACTCTGGCGACGCTATGAATTCGTCCATGTCTAATGTAACGCCGAAAAGAATCAGAAAAAACCGTCCGGGCCAGAAATTCGGCGCCAAAAAGAAGTCCTGGGTCTGGTCTTGGTTTGTCCAGGATGCCAATAATCACAACTTGGCTTCTTGTGATGTTTGCGGTAAGATTATAACTCGGCTAGAAAGTGATAAAGGGTCTCCCAAGAAGCTTAGTGAACATTTAAAAACCCATAAAATCGACGTAAGGTCCATCAACACAAGCCGGCCAATTCCGGTGGACAGTCAATCAATATCCTATGACGGCGATGGCAAACCGTTGGCCAACCAGTCGCCGGGAGTTTCCAATCAACCAGCTCCCAAACAAGATCCCTCCGATAATCGATCTTCTCACCAACAATCTCATAATCAACATACATCTAATAGCATCCTGGCTCCTGGAAGCAATAGCTATCCACAATCACATACTCAATATGGAGGCGGCCAGGGTCTTTTGAACCAATATCAAATGCAAGGGCAATATCCTTCTCAAATCCATTTGAATTCCAACAGTGGTCCCGGAGTTAACAGCTTGTCGACTCAAGGCACGGCCCCAGCTAGTCAGAGTCTGATAAATGGATTGAATGATTATTCCAGGTCTTTGCCAAATGATGGATCATTACAACCACAATATAACATTCATGGCAATATGAGTAATTCTCGAAGATATTTGTCGGTAGAGTTTGATAATAGTCCTTACAGCCCTCTGAAGTTCCACAAACATTTAATGGCGTTCCTAAAAGATAATAAACTATCCATAAATGTGATCAAATCCCAGTCGTTCCAGCAATTGGTATATGATCTTAGAAGTGATCTGGTGCTGGAACTCTCGGAATTGACCAATCTATATAATTCTTTATTAGAGGTGAGTCGGTTTGAGAACCCCAGCATGGCGTCTATTGAGGAGTCCAATATGGTGAACTCTATAGCCCAGGCTGTAAACCAGAAACAAGCTCCTAGCTAGCGATTTCAGGTCGCTATTTGTATGATTATAATGTATATCTAGCTGTAGATTAAATATAAAAGCTGCTATGATGAAACGTATTAAAGCTTCGATGGCATCAATGGATGGAACGTGTCGATATGTTTTGTGGATAAGTTCCACCAATCAAGGAATTGGCTGTCGATTGTCACCAGCCCATTATTCTTCACCAGTTCAAAGCATGTCATAATCACTTCTATTGGCAATATAAAGCAGAATTTGGGCAACTTTTCACTAAACTCTTGATTTGTATTCAAATTCAAAACATTCACCTGGGCATTGGAACACACCATTCCTACCAATTTGGACCCTTTGAATAAGCCTCCTCCGGAAGATCCATTCCAGCACCCTGCCGAGGTAATGAGCAAAGAGGGGATAGGGCTATTATTGTGGAACTTTAATGCCTGTTTGGATAATATATGACCGTGGCTGTGAATAGGGGAAAGATTGTTTTTGTCAAGGAATAATCCATAGCCAACACTCGTGACATCATCATCAACTTGATAATTGTTTGTATGAGTTGCTGGTCGGAAGCGAAGGCTTGATTTTAGTTTCTGTTGGTTGCCAAGTGATAATTGAATAAATGACAAATCGATCAGTTGAAAGTCATACACTTTATCTTTACTAATGTCCATGACAAAATCCTTAGTTAAATAGATAAGTCTTTGACCCGGAGCATTTAGCACATGAAAGTTAGTGATCAAGTATTGATGGTCTAGTATTATACAAGATCCCCAGCTCAGATTCACAGTTCCGGAGATAAGTATAGGCACCACGGAATTGTCAGCAAATGTGGTGGACACGTAACTAGTAGTAATGACATTTGATAGTTTATTGATCTTAGGTCGTGAACCCCGGCTCTTGATGTGTTTATCAACAGCTGTCCAGATAATATCCCATGATAATATCAACATCAAATCTCCATCTCCATTAAACTTTCGGAAGTTTGTCAGCACCAAACCTAAAGATTCAGTGTGTTCTGAACTGTTTGAATTATTGACCACTGCTCCTAGTAGATTGTCAATATACTTAATGTCTGTAAGGTAACCAAACTGGTTAAGATGGTTTATAGATCCGTTCAATTTGAAATTGGAAAACAATGCCGGATTGGTGAAATTAAATGGAAATCCCACGATTTGTATAGGCGTATGTTCATTAGATTGTACAAATCTTATTGGTTGTAAGTTTTGTATGGGAAGGGATGCTGGAGTCTTTAAATTAATAATGTTCATAACAAGTCCACTAGACATATACTCTTGGGGCAAGAGCCTGAATCCATTGTTCTTGAAGGATTGCAAAAACGATTGGAATTCGAGCATTTCCGATACTATATCAGTTGCAAAATCTAGTTTGGCTTCATACCATTGAACTTCTTGATCACTTATCAGTGGTGTACTGGTAATATAGTACTTAACATGACTTGTAGTGATTATATGAGAAAGGCCACTGATACAAAGATTAAGCAGCAAAACCGACGATTTTCCTTGGAAGAGTTCAAGGTGAACACCGGACTGTGCTGTTACTTGGTCTTGGGTCTTGATTCGAACACAAATCGGTGTGTAAAACCACTCCATAATGAATCATATAATAGTAATAAGTCTCGTATTGGCCTGTGCGAAAAATCACAATTTGTGGGGACAGCCAGAACGGAATCAAATGGAAAATGAAGGAAACGAAAAATGAAAAAAATAGAAAATTGTATAAAATCAGCAATATCGTTCTGATCGTTCTAACATATTCACCATCGTCTTCAGCTCATCCTTTCCCTACTCCATGCCGTATCCCTACACTTCTACTTATTCGAGATTTGCACGTGATCATCTGCAGACCACTATTCTTTGACAGAAAACGCGAAATCGAATAATAACAAATATAAACAAGAATGACTACCGACATTTCTATACATAACAAGGTTGAAAGCATATTAAATGACGTGGATACCCACTTAGATCAGATTCCAAACGACCCTGAGCACTTTCATGATGACTCATTGGCAAAGCTCGAAGGGAATCCCCGTCCTAAAGGATACAAATCTTTGGAACCTCAACAATCCAGTCTAATACAAGAAGATCAAGAGAACGAAGACCCCTTGCTACAAAAGAAACAAACCAAACCAAACAAGAGCTCCAAAACTCCCATCAAGTTCAAAGTCAGGAAAGTCAACCATGAGCCGAATGTCAATGTGGAAAATCAGCATGAGCACCGTAAACAGTTGAAATTAGTACAATTACAATACGAACAAGTGGTCAATAAGATCAACAAAATCCATAAAGAAGTCCGGTTCTTGAGGAACTTGTTGCCTCCTTTCAATGTGGACATTGACTATGCTACCCGGGTCAAAATCGATAGAAGTATCGACAAATTATTGGCCAAAGTCGACGAATTGAATAAAGAAAAGCATCACTTGGGAATCACCTTGAGTAGAATTTGGAGAGATTTTGATGATAGTGACCTTTGGGTTAGAAATGTAAGCCATTAGTCTGGCAGGATATTTATGTTTTATGTGTGACGTTAAGTAGGTGTAACTTAAACAAAACAGTGTATATTAATACAAACTATAAAATCGAATGAACTGAAAATTGAATGAAACAAAACAATTATATCTATATCAGCTGGTCCTTCTACTCATTAATCCCTGTAGTCCCATACATGTCATATCTTAATTTCATAAATCATTAATTTTGTAGATTGGGAGCTACCGGTTGAATCATATTATTCTTGTTGATAGGAGACAAGATAGGCGGTAACATAAGCTCTCTTTCTCGTTCTGGTTTAGGCAAGTAATTCTTATAACCATTACTGAAAGCAGAATTTGTACTGGGTCCTGATATTGAACCGGAATGTGATCCTGGATTCGATCCCGGATGTGATCCATGTCCTGATCCGGGTCCCGAATTAGGATGAGGTCCCGAAACTGAATGTGATCTTATGCCCTGTCTGAAATTGGGTTGCCCTATGAACATCTGATCATTTCCGGCACTCAACTGAGGTTGTCGAAGTTGAGATTGGCCAAAGGAAAATTGACCACCTTGCCCATACTGGAACTGACTTCCTATTTGATTCCCTGTAACATTCAACGTGATTGGAGTAGTAGGACCTGGTAAAGTATTGACACCATTAGTGTAGCTCAAAGGCAAGGTACTAGAACCCGGATTAGAATTGTTGGCTGAATTTGAAGATGATGAATTCACTGACAATTTTGTCTCGCCCAATCCACCAGCGCCAGGAGAAGTATTGTTTTCCACTAGATTGGATGTGATCAAATTATTGATTATAGTGTTCAAATTGACTTTGAAGGAACTCAAGTGATTTTGGTGACCAATGAAGTCCATCCAATTGTTGAAAATGACATTCAAAGCATTAAAAATGTTGATGAACCAATTCACGTCATTCAATTTGAAATCCAAGTTATGGTTATTCAACAAATATAATACTCCTTGTAAAATGTAATTATTGGCAAGAGAATTGTCTCTGTAAAGATTGATTAACAACTTGGTGATGGTGAGATACCACTCAATAAGTAAAATATTCAATTTATTCTTCTCCACTATGTTGAAGTTTTGGGTAGACAAGACTTGGAATTTGGTCGACAAAAAGTCTTTGTTGAAAATTAATGGGAAACTTACAATACCTAAATTGTTGTTGATGTTCTTAATAGTCCCATTACTGAAAAATGGTAATAGCTCGGTTGAAAACTTCAAATAGGTACCAGACAAATTATTGTTAACAAACATATCAATACTAAAATTTCCATTGGCATTGGCACTATTGTTGAACTCTTTCATAGCGATTATCAACAAGTTATAATTGAAAAACTGATCTGGCAAGAACACATAACTGTTTAAAATGTCATTGAACTTGGTTGGACAATTGATAATTAATTTTTTCTTGAAAATTTCAAAATATTCATTTTCCAGTTTAAGGGTAATTAATGACTTGTTGATCAATATAATCGAATTATGGAGACTGTTCTTCAGGTCATAAATATGTAATTTGCTGAAATTTATTAACGAATTCAATTCATTAATTAAGGTAGCAATGATAATCTCCTTAATTGCCTTGTTGTCAATGAGCATAATAGTTTTAGACAAATTCACCATGATAGTTGCCAACAGTTGATTATTGATCACCAACTTATCCAAGAAAAGATGATAGAACTTTGGAGGAAACTTATTGACGAAATAATTGGAAAGCAAGATATAAATAGACCAAAATAAATTCATGTTGTTATTCATCAAGTTCAAATTGTCCTTATCATTGTTCAAGTTATTCATGATAATGAACGAAATATCATTCAAATAATTAAACATCAAATCAGCATTCAAACTTTCAGAAGAATTCCCATTGGAACCAGCAAACGAAGTTGGGCTTGTGCCAACCGGCGTCGTATGGCTACTGCCGCCACCACCAAACCGATTAGTAATGTCAGGACTAGTACTGGTTGGACTAGGAGAATGCATCTGAAGTTTGTACTGATCAAAGTCAAGCATCAAATACAAGTAACAGGATAAAAACAAATTGTTCAAGATCTCCATCTGATTAATCAAGTTGTTGTTACTATAATTAATGGGGATCAACTTCAAAATAAGTAAATCCCAGCTTTTACGGAAAAATTCAAATGCCAAAGCCCGGTGATTATACTGATCAAATCCAACCGAAAGTATCGAGTAAACCAAACACAATTTGAAATTGTTCAAATCCAGGAAATTAGAGTTCAAATATTGCAATAAATTCTTCAAAAGCTTCTTGGTAATATAATAATCTTCATTGTTGTACAACTTGATATAACCCATGAGGAATATTTGATCTAACTCATCAGGATTGAACTTGTTGATATCACTGTCAAACTGTACCAAAATATGGAACAATTTCTTGCTAATCGATAACAAGTTGACAAGCTCATTGTTATCCTTCAAATTCATCTTCAAGGATTGTCCGTTGAAAGCATCAATATTAAAGAACACATTAGCAGTGTTGTTTATGGCGTTTGTGGGTGA
Source organism: Yamadazyma atmosphaerica (assembly GCA_030574775.1). Classification (NCBI taxonomy): domain Eukaryota; kingdom Fungi; phylum Ascomycota; class Pichiomycetes; order Serinales; family Debaryomycetaceae; genus Yamadazyma; species Yamadazyma atmosphaerica. The sequence goes on along the minus strand of JAJMFQ010000015.1, from coordinate 228,280 downwards.
TGAAGAAGCATCAACCTGTTCGCCTCTAATAAATTCATTGGGTAAAGCTTCTACCGTCCCTGATAAATTAGTCAGATGATTAGAAACTTGATTAGGCGAACCTTCAATCTTAACCCCAACACCATTACCATTATCACCATTCAAGTAAGCCTTGTTGTTTTTATTTTCATCATCGTGGTCGTTAATAGCAATACCATTGGCGCCTGCACCATTGTTGTTGTTAAGCGAAGGCTCATTGTCCAGAGATTTGGACTTTTCAGCTCTTGAATTGTTATTGGAGGATATATGAATATTATGAACTGTCCGACAATGTCTTTGCAATAAATCTCTTCTTACAAAGGCAGACGTACAATGCATACAATGGAAAGGCTTCTCATTTGTATGAGATCTTTCATGACGTTGCTTATGCTCCAGCCTTGTAAAAGCTCTTGCACAAAAAGCACATACATATTTCTTCTGGGTAGCCATACTAATCTAAACAGACTGGGAAAAAAATATCTTATAAGTAAGGACGGAAACTAAAACTTGAATTTTACCGACCTACTAATGGCATACGTCTTTCTGGATTACAAACTCTGTGTAATAAATGATACAATGAAATAGGATAATGTATCTATATCGAACCGAACTAATTCTTTCTTAATGTGGATAAAGTGTTTTATTTGGTCCACTTTTCCTTGGATGTCCTTCGATAGTTTCTTCTCTTAATCTGCAATATATTAAGGATCAATAATTAATCCTCTAAATCTCAACAATTGCTTAAGATAAGAAAAGAACTGGAACCGAAAATTTACAAAGAAACCTGTTGACTGGGACTCAAATCAAAAAATCAGACTAGACTATACTAACTAGAAAGAAGAAAAAGGGTTGGTAAAATATATATGCTTATCTTATCTGCTACCAGTGGTTGATTTTGGCGGAATATTGGACCGATTTTTTTTTTCTGCAGTGCGAGACAATAAGGCTTCTTTAAATACCACAGAAAAAAAAAAAAAAAAAAAAAAAAAAAAAAAAACAACAAAATACAAAAATATATTATTAAAACAAAAAAAAAA